>PTEX01000005.1:4674883-4752393 GCA_003342815.1 Eudromia elegans | reverse complement strand
ACCGCCGATTACTACTCTCTGGGCCCTGTCATTTAGCCAGTTCCTAATCCACCTCACTGTCCACTCATCTAACCCACTCTTCTGGAGCTTGCCCAGGATGAACTAGAAAAGACCAAACAGCAATCTGTAGAGGTTTCATAAACTAGGCAAAGTCAACCAAAACTTCCATTCTGTATCTCAAAATGTAAATGCATGCATCTAGGAACACAGAATATAGGGTAGACCTCCAGAATGGAGGACCATACAATATAAAATAACATTTTGGCATCTTGGGACAAAAATCAGTAAGAACATCAATACAAGTTCCACTTGACTATTCTAATCAGTAGAAGAGAAGAAGGAAAACTATGCAACTAAAAGTACTCCAAAAACAAAACACATACTCCATTCTGGAAACACAGAATTCCCAAATTTCATTTCTATGATTTATCAGATAACACATACYATCTCACTACTAACTTAGCAACACCAACTTCTGGTGAAGCGGCACTCAAATTCATCAGGAACTGAAAGCAATTGGTCCAATAGTAAGGAATTCATCAGCACCTTTTGTGCAACCTCAGCATAAATTGCTCACAGCAATGCCATTACCTTTAAGATTTTTGACTATGCCAAAGCAGTCACTAACTTAGCAGTTCGACATTCTGYTTTAAGCAGATATTGCAATTTAAAAGGAAGTTTAAGTGTCATTTTTGTCAACTAAACTTTGTGAGTTATAGAATTTAAGAGAGAAGTTTGAGTTGCCACCCATTCTCTTTCATTCTTGAGTAACCTTCTCCCCAACTACTGAAATGAGTCAGTAGATAGTTGGACTAAATTAACTCTTTCCTTTAAATTTCTTCCCCTCATATTCAGTTATGAATATTCAGTTATGAACCGTAAGAGGACTATGCAGACTGCAAGGGCACATCTTCTCAAGAATTAAACCTTATCAGCTTTAGTACTCAAAATATGAACACAACCTATCATTATATTGTCCTGTATGTATGATTTTGCCCTTCTGAAAAAATCATGCTGGTTCACAAGTGAACTAGAACACTCTTAAGCCAAGTTCTTAAGACTGCATATAGTAATTTTATGTCAAAGTTTATTCACAGAAACATTAAGTCTAAAATTAAAAAAAAAAATGACAAATAATCAAAAATAAAGAAACCCACAACCTTCCCCTTTACATTAATGTCATGAATGGCCCCTCACAAACAAACAAAAAATAAAATATGTCAAGTTTGCTGAAGAGGAAGAGAAGCAGGCYAGCTCAGGAATCATCTGAGATGCACTCTAGATATTATATCTCACTTCCTTCATCACRAGAGCATGCTAGCCTGCAGATCAGGAGAGTCTCAGATTAAAGGTTATGTTAACTCTTAAGTGTTTCTGTGATTTCCAAGTCTATTTTTTAATCACAATTTCTCAAATGCAAGATCAAAGTAGTAAATTATGAGATTGTCCCTACCACAACTACGAAAAAAAATTATGAGATTGTCCCTACCACAACTACGAAAAAAAGTTGTTGCAAACCACATAACACTGTAGGTTGTGTAGTTCAAAACAATTAAAAATACGCAGTTATTGTACAACAGCTAATTCTTAACTAAAGACAATTCTAATCAGAAAGAAAAAGACCCCTGCACAGCAGAGACCCATGCCTTAGAGATACACCTAAGATTTTCCCCCTTGTGCTTTTCCTTATCTAAACTTTTAAGGGTTGAACATGCATACAAGCATTGTGACCACTAAGAGCACATCCAGACTTGTCAGTGGTCTCTTCACTCTGTGTTGCTCAAAGGCCTACCTTCAACGCAAGATAATTAGCTTCGGTATTTGGATTTTCATTAAGTCCATTCTATGTCTCCAGCTGGTCTCTGGAATTTGGTGGTAGAAACAGCTCATGAGAGTCAAAAAACGTGTCCTGAGTGAAAGGCACCAGGAGAGAGAGCCTAACTGCACAAAGATTCATTGACCATGGGCAACAGCAGCTCCCTGCTGCTAAGAATCTTTTTCATTTTGTGCAATGATGAACAATCTCAGAAGATGAGACATGTATTTCAACAAGTGTTGTTCTTGACTCGAAGAAGGGGAGTGGGGGAAGCAACAACACACAGACAGCAGGCAACGCTGAGGTTTACTTCACACAGAACAACTCCTTTTTACCTGATCAAATTCCCTGTTTATCCTCTTGCAGGGGGAAGGACAGAGCAATAAATCAGTTTATATCCTGCACCTTTCAGGGCCATCTTGCATTCTGAGGCTTTACGTAAATAGACGTATTACCCTACTTACATTCCCTGATCATTTGTGCTTTGCTTATAAATAATAAGGAAAATGGGTGGGATAGGGAAAAATGTTCTTTTGGCAGCAATCTCAGCCTAAAACTGCATATTAGTGCTCTTTGAGCTATGAGAGAAAAGGACAGAGGTACTTGAGAGCATGGACAAGGTACCATGCTCTCAAGTAAGGAAAAATTTCACCCATCTATCCTATCTGCCTCCTCCTCTCACTGCTTTTCTCGTCCTTTTAAGGGTTTTGCCTTCGMATTTTTACAAAATGTAGCTGTGTGCATGCTTCCCTCTCATATGCAATTTAAAAAATAAATAAACAACAGTAAGACACCAAGATGTAAACATATCAAGACAAACACTTCCTTTTTCCTTGTTCTCTGGAATCTGGTTTCTCTCCTTTCCCCAGGAGGTTCTTTAAGTTTTCCATCTCCATTGTATTTTTTTTTAATTAGCACATTCTGTCTAGCCTAGGGCTTCCTTGCAAGTTGCAACATTTTCAAGTCTGTGTTCACATCGTAACTAACACTCACTGCACACACATCTTATTAGGCTCAAAGTCAAACACAGCATGGTCTTTCCAAAATTCTTTCTTTCATTCCCATCACGACCACTTTTGTAGCTTTGACCACACCAAGATGGTAGAGATTTTATAGTAAACACCAAACATATTCCTTTAATTAACAGAGTCAAAGTTTGTTGACACTCATGAAAATGTTACAGCTTTACAGTTGGCAAAGAGTCAATTTCACTGTATTTTCATATGCAAATGTATTTTACAAAATTTTTTTTTTCTAACTTCAGGAAGAACTATCTTCATCCCCAACTTCTCACTGCTTACCACTGCATCCAGGAATTCAATGCACCTTTTCAAGTCTGGTCTGGAATCACAGAACTGCCTGAAGAGAAGTCTTCCTATAGGCTGTTTGTCACAAAGCTGGTTATAATCTTTTTCTGAGTAAGAGATTGGAAGAAATATTTTTATTATTTATTTTTTATTATTATTTATATTACTCCATTTTGAGAAGGGGTCAAAAAAATATCAATTAGAACATCAAGACTTCATGGTAACATATTTAATAATGAAATTAAAATGGACGCTGTGATCACAAAGAATAATGAAGAACTTTCAACCACAGCTGCCTTATATCATCACATTTATTACAAAAATATAATGTATTACAATAATATAATGTACAAAAATATATATTACAAAAATTTAATACAAAAATATAAAAATAAAATATAATGTTAAGTTCCAGGTGTGGAGGAAAGAAAGTGAACAGGAGGCGAGAGAGGAAGTAAAATCAAGACTATGAAATAGCAATCCCAAAGCAAACAGGACTGTTTTGGAAAGAAGGATTATAAGATAAGAACAGAAGACATTAGAAGTYATTAAAAGAAATAATGAAAGAAAGTGAAATATATTTCTCTTTCAATCAAGTTAAAACATGATTTCTTTTTCTAATTCATGGCTTTATGAATTTTTCTTTTAGGATTAATTTAACACCTAATCAGCTGCAGTGCAACTTCTATCCTCTCATAAATTCTCTACTACATTAAAAGTTTAATAGTTTTTTGTTAATTAGCACTGAGAAGCAAGATAAAAGATTTTTGGCTAACACCACCAAACTTTTCCCCACATGGACTATTTACAGCACACCTACCGATTGATTGTCTGATATCTTCACAATAACTAACAGGTGGCAACTTCAGCATCTCTTTCCATTTTTTACTACGCCCACTCCTCTTTCCTAGAAGAAAAATATAAAGTGCAATGTAATTTAAAACATCATGTCAGAATATATCCTAAACTGCGTAAAATTAGSTCACTTTTGCACAGATCTGTCAGACTGCTTATCCTGGCAAGAAAAAAAAAAATGTAGCTACAAGTATATCCCAACCAGTAACAAATAGTGATAAAGAGTAATTCTCATATGAAACACTTTAAAAATATATATGCTGAAAGTCTTTCAAAAAAAATATTTTGGACTTCTGCTGTGCACACAAATACCTAGCTATTCTACCTAGCTATATGTAGAAAATTAATACCAATAATATAAGAAACCAAAAGAGTCATATTTCAACCATGGTCAAGTACAGAAGACACTGAAGCTCGAAAACCAAATACACATAATAAAGGTTTTAAGGCATTTTTGGGTAATCAAGAGTTTTGTTTGTTTGTTATTTTTAAATGTAGAGGTAATAACAACAGATCACCACTGATGAATGAGTGGGCAGTACACAAATATATATCATTTACTCTAGGTCATAGGAGGCATACATAAAATCAAACAAAATTTAACTGATGCAGAATCCAGATTTGTGGATCCAGTTTGACATTTCACAGCAGCAGCATTAAACTTATTAAAAAGAAACTACTATAGTAGTTTCCCCATTGGTTCTCAAAAAAAAAAATATTTGTGTTCCATTTTCTATGTTAAAACTAAAATTTTAGCTCCTTAGACCCAAAGAAGCCAATTCTCTTAGCAAAGGACATGCACACTTATCAGGAAAGAACAGATACAGGATTGCATTTCTTTTTTATTTTAAAGTGCAAAATATTTTAGCAGAAAGGTAATTTGGTGCTGCAAAATATTTTAAGACAATTTTACTACATGACAGGGTCAGATGTGTTTCCACCTGGCAGTACAGTAGCAAAGCACACAGAGACTTACAAGTGTAGCCCAGCACTACTTACTGTTAACCACAATGGGGGAGAAAGGAAGGGAGTTACCCTAAGTAACCTGAATAGAAACTAAGCAGCAAGTTTTATTCTCATCTGTTTCAGAATTAAATTGTTGGGGGAAGTGAACTAACAGAATTATAAAACATGTATACTTTCTCTTCACTCAGACATACAGTCTTTTCAGAAGCAGAAGCATTGCATTCAGAGCACTTCCAGCTTCCAACTGAGTGTACCTCAGCTCATATGAAAATTTACATGATCTCTTCTAACAAGAACATTGATGCCTTACTGTGATGCTGCAAAAAAGCACTCAGGTCAGCTACAACTAGAAAAGTAAACAAGTACAGAAGATAAAAGCCTTAAAACTTTGGTTTGCAGATTATTTGAGCTATCATCTACTCTCTGAAAATGTTCAACTTCACTTTTACTTCCTAATAYTACTTGATAAGTCATTCACCTTTCAAAGTGTTTTAGATTACAGATACTTTCATTTACTTTCTCACATAGTCTCAAAATTAATGATGAGGWCGCAATACTTCCAGCATCATTAAAACCAACTCTTCCCAGTTTAACAAAATGTTTTGATTCTTCCAACAGAATTGACAGCAATTGACAACACTTTCCATACATAACCCAGTAACATTTTACATGGAAAAAGACCGTATATAGCTACAGTACAATATTCACCAATAACGATAACCCAATCCAAGCTGATATCACTTTTTGGAGGGAAGAAATAAAAGTGAACTAACACAGGATCTTTGTCACCTTCTGAAGCACAGTCAAAGAATAAAATACTAAGAGACTCAGTAATGTTCTACTTTAACTCCTGCGCAAGACAGATTGCTGTATTTTGCCCCAAGTAATTCACAAATCACTTGCTATGTCACCATTATAAACTTAATTTCATACAAGAAACTTTTCCCATACTGTAACACAATTAAATTCACTATTTTATAGAAATTCAATAAAGACTACATAATTTTAGTGATACACAAGAATCAAGCAACAAATCATACTTTTTTTCTCCAAACTGACTGTTTAGATTTACAGTCAAAAAAAAAAAAGAATCTATTTTTCCCAGTAATACAAAGCAAATGTATGACCACTTCATTTACAGACAAATTTCCTGTTTCTGGTAAAAGTTACTGAGGAACACAATTTGTTTCTCAAATTATTCCCTAATTGCAAAATTCTTTTCCATTTCTGAGGTAGTTCAAAGCAAGTAACAAATCAAATTACAATAACTGTCACTTGTAAGAGTGTCTTGATATTGATTTTGTGGTTTCTGCTCTGGATCCCTTTGTAAAACACTTCAAATAAAATTCCTCYAGAGAGACCAACAACTCCCTCTCCAGCACAGCGGCAGCAAAGCCATTAGGTGAGTCTGCTTTATGGATGCCCTATGTATTTCAGATTAATTATCACTTTGCCACTTTCAGATGTAATTGGCCAGAACAATGTCTAATTTGAAGAGACTTGTTTTTGCTAAAAAGAAAGGTGGATGTAGTAACAGACCATTATGATGGGRGAATGCTGCAATTACTTTCTTGAGTACATACGAGAATATTACTTTCTTCTCTTACCTAAATTATGCCTCTTGATATGTTTGTCCTTAAAAAAAAGTTAGATCATTTATTAGAATATGGTATGCAAAAGTTTAACTACCTCATTTTTTTTCCATCTTTTTAAATTTAAAAGCAGCTTTTGAATAGCTTAGGTAACAGAAGAAAGAGATTTGGACAGCTAATATTTTTCAAAGCATTATGTGGACAACAATTTGTCATTTCAGCGAAAAGTATCTTTTTTTTTTTTTGCTAATAAAAAGTACACAAACTGTAGGTACTAAAAATCAATGGATATAAACTGCCACTAAGGTGCTCAGGGGCATCCACACTTCAGCTTTCCTGCTTGTCAACTGCCAAAACTGCAGCAGCCTTCTTAATGTCTCAGAAGTACGCAACTGCATAGCACTAGGAGCGCAGGATTGCTACATCACTCTTGCAAAACTAATTCCACAAACCAGACTGTCAGATACAAGCTGAGAATTTCACACTAGACCCCACCCAGAGGAGCTCTGAAAGCACTCAGCCACACCAAGAAAACCTACAGCCTGCTTGTAACTGCACAATCAGTCAAGAAATTCAACTAAAAACATTAAAGAATTCACACAAACGCACTACCATCTGCATTTAGCTCTTCAAGAATAATCCAGGTATAAACTCCATCTTAAAACATATCTATCCTCATACACCTGGAAAAGCTGCAAGTGAGCTTCCTATAGAGTATTAAATGCACATGAATGAAAATCTCTTCTTTTTACTCACAGCCACACTTCCCTTCGAGCCATTCATGGTAAGGATCAACACCCACTGAACTGTGGCTTTCTACTAGAAAGATATTTAGAAATATTTTCAACTGAGGATCAAGCTTTTCTCATATGTTTTCACTGTGCAAGATGCACCTTCAAGACACAACATGCTACAGAATTAATACCTGAGCTCCTCAAATCGGAAAGGTAACAACAACACAGTATTAATTTCAAGCTAGAAAACAAGTTCACACATAACATCACTTTAGGAAGGACTTGTTTCCAGTCACAGCTTATACTGTTTTGCTTTTGGCATCTCTGCATCCTTCTCCATTGCACAGACCAATGCATTAAAAAAAAAAAAAAAAAAAAAAACACACACAAAACACCCCCAAACAAACAAACAAAAAAACCCCCAAAAACCCCCACTGTGATTCCTTGGAAAGCACACATAAGCACAGCTTAACAATTAGATTTAAACAAAGTGGCATACCTTTTTAGGTATTACATAAAACCACCTTTATTTCCAGAAATTTGATATATGCTGGCTGTCTCTCAGAAATTACCGGAATCACCTTGCTGAAAATCCAGGTTTCAGTGCAAGGTGGACTCCTTAGGACTCCTAACTTTTCAGTGTTATAAAGATCAAGGCACTTCTGAATACAAACAGAAGTAAAAATGCATGTAGTCCAGTAAGTAAAACTGATAAAACTAGGATACCTAGAGTTTTATGATATTTTTAAGAGAGTATTCCTTATATTCTGAAAGTGCCTTAAGCAAGGCTGAGGTACAGTAATGCTCAAGTTCTCTTGACTCATCTGAMTATTACAGCAGTGATACCGTAAGCAGTATTAAACACTCCACATATTTATGTGCACATTTGGGCAGACTGTTTACATACACAAACATTTAGTGCTTCCACAGCTAGAACCACTTGAACAACTGGTTCTTCACATGAGCTCTATACAATACTATACTCAAGTAATCATTTGCACATTGTCCTTGTGCATACATGCTGCAGCTTCTGCCTTTCTTCTAGGTATKAAAATTTTGTTTCACTCAGGGAAATGTAACTAATCTGAAGCAGAATTTTTTACTCAAGTCTTGCAGTAAAACAAGATAACGTGCATGCATTTTGAAATGGTCATAATCACAACAATGACCACAGTTTATTAGAACAAAACAGCAAGATTCCAAAAAACTCCCAATTTTACAGCCAAYTCTTTGATGAGTAAAGGTTGTTTTATCATAATGTTATGCACTGATCTCAGGACTGTAGCAGTTAGAAGACAAGTTCCTTTAATAGATTGTGAAACCTTTAGTTACAATTGCCACATTGGAGGTAACCAAAGCAGCAGCTTGTATCAATAACTAGACCTCTCACGCTGCGTTTATTTATTAAACTTAATTATTTAGATTCCAGTATGTCCACATGCATTCTTATTACAGTTTGTTAAATAAAGAACAAAAAAGCAGACATTGTGCATAATTCTGTACAAACACAGGAAGACACGTTTCCTGCCACAATGAGTTTACATTAATTTAAAACACAATGCAATAACAGTGCAATAGAACATAGGCAAATAAGGGAAGAATAGACAAAAATAACAGCAGTTGCAGGGACTCATCGCACTCGTACACAACAAAATTCACATCTGTTGCTGATGAAAGGACTCTGAAGACTCTATACACGTGTATGAGTGTGCCTTGGTGCCACACTTGTACAGAAATAAAGTTTTCAGTTTAATTTAATAGTCAAATTGCAGTATTCTAAGTCACTGCATGCCTTAGGACTTTCCTTTGAGTTGCACATACACATAGAATATCTGCCCCTACTATTTTGGATTATTATCAAATTATGTTGCAGGTAAAATTGAGAGGGTTGTTTGGTTTTTTTTTCTTCTTGAAGATTATTCCATTAGTTTGTAAATACAGACAGATCAAACATACAATCTGGGTGGTCTAGTTATTTTCTGGAAGAAGTGCTAAGGCAGTCTAGCTTCAGTTCTTAAACAAGGACCTTTGTACACCTGCAATGACATTTCAGATTAGTTTAAAGCAGACTAGGGTAACCTACTTGTTACTGAAAGGTTCCCAACAACTCCATGCTAGGGTTGCACCTAGAAACCACCAAATCAGTAGAGACTTGTTGATCCATCTGAAAACTGATTTTGAAAACAAACAAATAATCAAACTCTAAATTGTTTCCAGATGGATCCATCTGATCCATTGCGCAGCTAAGGGTGAAAGTCAATACAAGTAAGAGCTTGAAGGCACCCCCAACTTTTGASAGAGCCTTGATCTTAATTTAACTTAGGTGATTCTGATAAACATATTATATTCCTAACAGTAGATCTCATTCCCATTTACAAATTGCTCATGCCAGAGCATTATAAATAATTTTTTTAAGTGGATGCAAATAGACCAGGTATGTTTAAAATGTACTCTTGGCATAGCTCCTCAACAGGGGTAAAAAGCTATCGACTTCAAAGGAACTACAGATCTATCCTTCAGAAGCATTTTGGTGGGCAATTACTTTAAGCAATGAAAGAAATCAAATTTWAAAAATAAATAAAATAGAATACACTCTTAAGACATATACTGAAGAATTTCTTTTCTTCAAAAGATCAGACTATGTGTGGGACAATGAAATGAATTTGGATATTACATACACCAAATGGATTTATTTGGAATAACTGAAATCACTTATGAAAAGATACCAATATACAGAAAGGAATATTTAAAATAGATTTTTAAAAAATTTTTAGGTTTTAGAATATCCTAGWTTATATTTATCCCCATTTACAGACGAAATGCTTCAACATCTTTGAAGAGATATTTTTGCTAGGAAAAAAAAAGTCAATTCTTCTGCTGTTATACAAAGCTACAAGTTACAACACTATACATTCTACTTTAACATATAAAAAGCGCTATATATGAAAAAGTAAAGAGATGATGAAATTGCAAACATTTATGCATCTCTTTCACAGGTCAGTTCACAAGCCCCTAACTCAGCACTTCTACAGGTTTTCTATCTCAATTGCTACACCACCATGTTCCTAACAAGATCAATTTCCATTTTGCTTTACATATAACCTCCTGGTTTTCTGCTCAGCTTTTCTTGCTGTTATACCACAGAGTTCAAGTTAACCAGTCCTCTCTTTGTTAGAACTAAGACATCAGTCAATAAAGCCTTCTATCAGCTGCTCTTTCACAAATACTGATTTACCTTAGAAGGACAGGGATGCACAAGAGAGAGATTGGCCCAGAAAGTCACATATCCCAGCACACTAGTAATGAGGCTCCCATAACAACTTTCACCTGCMTGCACCCCAGGGCTCAGGTAGGTTAGCAAAGTTGGATCTCAGCATGAGTAGGTCAATTGGAAAAATAAGTGGAAGAGGAAAGAACAGCTCCTACAAATCTTCTAACTCCTTTGTCTTCAGGCCATAAAGCATAACAGGGCATTTTGTGATAACACAATATTTTATAATCGTAGGCGCATACAAGAGTCATAGTAGGAACCAACATAAAAACCTCACACAGAGAGCTGACATTTGATTATTTTCAGAGTCATATTAGAAAGTTAAAGAACGCTCATAGCTTTCKTTCTTCACACAAGCAACTGCTGTAGTTACTATAGAGATGTTACAAGTCTTTATTGAAAAGAGACAGATTTTTATTWAAAAAAGTCTATGGGAAGGTTTGAAAACCAAAACAAAACTCTTGGAGAACAACAGCATAAAACAAAAATGAAAGTTTCAAGGCTATAGGAGACAAGATTTGACTTGGTCTGAAAAATCAGACTAGTGAACTCTAATAAATCAGTATTATCCTCATGCAAACTGAATTAGAAGATTCAAGTAAGATTATATATAGATCTGTAGCTGAATTTTTCAAAATAAGGGCCAGAAGCACCATAGTAGTATGACTTGCAAAGGAGGAATTTTCAAGTTTACACTGTCCTGCCAAAGCTATTACCTGTTAACTAAGGTATATCCACAGGAAATGGGATTTTGAATCCTCACTGAAAAAGGGCTTTAAGTCTTCAATGAAATGAACTAACTGCAGGATTATCAGTTCAAAAGCAGACAGAAGCACTTTACATTCACATTCCATAGTAGGATGAATAAACAAACAAATAAACAAAAAGGCTCTACTGCCCTAGCATGCAACTAGCATCTGAATAATTACTTAGATGAAACTTATCTTTTAGACATCAGATCAGATTTACACAATAGAAAATACCTAGATGCTCAAGCTACACTAATCTTGCATATCTTCAACCTACAAATGTAAAACCCAAATGGCATTCACATCCAGAAGTAAAATAATCAGCAGAAGAGGATGTCCAAAATYAGAAAAACACTCCTGGGTACAAGTTTGGGCTAAATTTCATTTTCAGGTATGTTATTTGTGCTTAAGTTTCATTTGTTTCAATCTGGTCCCAAATGCTAGGAATTTCTCAAATCTAATTTATGCTTCTGCCATACACTTTCTCCAGACAAGAGCAAGTACGCAACATCTTAAGTTTAGTTTTCATGTTTGTAAAATGAAGATAACATATCTCTAAGGTTGAAGGAGTTAGTGTTGATAAGGTGCTTTCAAGACTATGATTTTTTTCCTACTCCTACTTCCATCAGGAAGGAATCTCAGGTCAGGCAGACACACTCAACCCATGATTAAATTMATATTAATTTGTCTTTCAATACAACCTGAAAACTACAAAATGAGTGCACAGTAGTTTCTGTTTAACTACTTTTGCTTATGAAACTTAAATATTTATAGTAAATATATTCTCTTATCCACTCACTCAAAGAAATTACAAAAGCTACTACTGACTTAGCTTGAGCTTATGGGGGGGGAGGGGGAAAAAGAAGAGAGAAATTACTCAACTAAGTTCTTTGATGCTTATTTAAGGATTTACTCTTTTTCGCAAGAAACAGTAATTCTGAACTTCTAGTCTCACTCTCACCTCTCCAGACTCTGTTAGAAAAGACAAAGTTGAAAAAGAAATAAAGACACTTTTTTTTTTGGTCCCAGTTTTGAGGTCCTTTTTGCCAACAATAGATTTTTAGCAAAATAAYTACATCCTAAGTAGTATCTGCATAAACAGAGACATAAGAACAGAGACAGAGTGGAGCTTTTATGAAAAGGCCCTGACAGAAGGGGCAAACTAGACAATCCCAGACCTGCCAGACTATGCATCAGGCAGAAAATCTTTTCATTTCCGGGAGCATTTTGATCAATGTGATATACTGAATAACCCAAGTACAGGGGCTCAAACATCTTGAAAAGTTAAAAGACCTCTGTCTGTTCACTAAAGTTATTTTAAAGCCCGAAATCACACGTGTGTGTGTGTGTGTGTGTGTGTGTTTGAACTTAAAAAAAGGAGTACAGGTCAACAAATGGTCCAAAAGAAGAATAGCTTATTGCCACAACTTCTATATATTTCTCATTAGGTAGAATTGAACACATTCACATGAAGTGCTGTTAAGACTTTTGTTTAGTTCATTAAAATATCTTGTTTGGTCAGTCTTACCACTATATTTATTTTAAATACAGGGAAACCTTAACTGAAGGGGCAAACTGACATTAAGCAGCCACTTAAAAGCCTTTCCAGATTACTACTGCACTCTTTGCGGTGAGGATTTGGGCACAGTAAAGTTTGGAGCCAGACTCTACTTTCCCTTCATTTCTCAGATTGCTTCAATGCAAACTCCAAATCCAGGCTGCACCACCACAGATGTGTATTGCCAATGAAACCAGCCAAAACTTGTTCTTTAGTCTGAGGTGGTCTTTTCAGCAAACTTTGGGAAAGGGCCCAAAACTGTGATCACTGTTTTGCTTTTTAAACCGCACTTCAAAGTCAAAAAGCTGATTTTCTTCTCTTGCTGCTTAAGGCAAATTCAACTGCATACACAAATGGCGTAAGCACCAAACCCATTTAGAGTCAGAGAAACTTGCAAAACATACATGGCCAGATTCTGTTGTTCTTACTCACTTTAAATAACTCCAACTAAACTAGTGGGACTTCTAGACACAATTAAGAAAAGCAGGATCCAATCCAAAAAGAGAAAATACACACATTTTGCAGTTAGAATCCAGGCTTTCAAGAAATCATTTAACGGACGGTTATGCAAGTCAAAAAGCAGCAGTATGGTGTGAAATCCAAGTTTGCTTTAAGCAGCGATCACATTGCAGATTAAAAGTCATATCTGCTGAGAACTGTTTGTGAATTGGGGGGGGTTAATGTCCAACTCAAGATGCCGGTGCATCAGTCAGCATTAACCTAATGGAAAAGAGTACACTTAATATTAGGTTAACGCAAAACACCCAACTGCAGGACGCTGCGGGTGTTCATCAGTTTTGGGAATAAAAAAAAAAAAAAAAAAAAAAAAAAAAAACACAGGCAGGAATTTTGGCAAGATAGAGTGCAAGTTTCTTTCGGAGAACATTCAGAAGATTTAGGTCCCTCCTTCCTGCTGTTACTCAGGCTCTCATATATATATGCATGCATACAGATATATATACTATACATATACACATATATAGTGATAAAGGCATATTTAAAAAAAAGACAAGTTAAGACGATCGATCCCCCTTCAAAACATCCCGAAAGCAAACACGGTTTAGATCGAGCGCCGGAGGGGGCAGGAGCGAGGGGCTCCTCGGCGCCCCGGCCCGCAGCAGCAGCGGGGCAGGTGCCTCGGGGCAGATCCTCCGCCGGGGCGGGAAGCTGCCGCCCGCTCGGCCCCTCTCGCCTCCCTCCYTCTCCCCCTCCGCCATTTCCTCTCGCCCCTCACCTCGGGGCCGACCCCCTGCTCCCGCCTCGCCTTCCCGCTCTCACCCTCCCGGGCTTTCAGCAGCACCGTGTTGGCCACGATGTTCTCGATCTCCATAGCGGCGGAGCTCTTTCCCCTCAGGGCAGCCGGCGCCGAGGCCGCCGCCGCCGCGGGGCGGCTCCTACCGCCTCCTTCACCCCCTCCTCGGGCCCCGCCAGCGCCGAGCCTCCGCTCATCCGGCCCTGCAGGAGCTCAGCGCCGTGCTCGTCGCTTCCCCATCATCCGCTGCTCGCCCTGGCACCGGCCGCCCCCTCCCTGAGGGCGGAGGCAAGCAGCAGGCGGCGACCGCCCGCCTCAGCCATGGCTCGGCCGCCCTCCTCCGCCCACGGCGGCCGGTACCGCCTCAGCRAACCCGCTCCGCCCAGCGCCCTCCCACTGGGACTACAACTCCCAGCAGCACCTGCGCCACGGCAACGCCCCCAGCGGTGGGAGGCTGCAGCGCTGTGCGCGCTGGGATATGTAGTGCTCTGACCATGAGACCGCAAAAAGTCTCGCGATAGCGGAACCCAGCTCTCGCGAGAGGTGCCGGTGGTGCCGGTGCGCGAGCGGCGATCGGGCTGGCTGCTCGTGGGGAGCGCGGTTACGCGAGACGTTCCCCACTTCCCCTGCCCTCTTCCCGCCCTCGCGAGGTTTGGGGGGAAGTCTCGCGCGATCTGTCACCTCGCGGCAGCGGCTGCGGGCAGGCTCGGGAGCTCGTGCGGGGTCTGGGGCCCCTGGGAACCATTTTCTTCTGCTGGTGGCTCTTGCGGCCCCAGCAACCTGATAAGCRAGTGCTGACCCTGTCCTTCTCCACACGCACGGCCCAGCATGGGCAAGGCAAGTAAGCGGAGGCGAAAGGCCATGGCCGCCAACAGATCCAAGGGCCCCGCAAAGTCCACCGTGGATGTGATCAAGAGCAACCCCTTCGAGGTGAAGGTCAACAAGCAGAAGTTTAATATTCTGGGGAGGAAAACTAAGAATGATGTGGGCTTGCCTGGGGTCTCACGCTCAAAGGCCATCAAGAAGGTAAGAGGCCTCCCAAAGATGGAGACTGTAAATGGATATTTGGTGGTGGAGAGGTAATGATGCTGGAGCTACCTGAGGTGGGATTAGAGGTTTCTTCTGTCATGTGTGGGAGAAASTGCAATGGACTTCACGTTACATAGACAATAGAGGGGAACCTGCTGTAGTGTCTCCAGTGACATCCACAGGGCTCACTCATGTAAATCTTCTCCATGGGAAAGATTCTGTTCTCAAATTACCTAGAACACAACAACACATACCTTACTGGAAAGCAAAAGTAGGACTAGAGGCAGMGGGTTATAACTTTTCATTATCTCAGTTAACTTTACCTGTTGCAGGCTGTTATTTCTGTTTCTTGATGATGATGCAACAKTGCTGCAATAGTCAAAACCTGAAAGATGAGGCCTTATTGTCATGGGAATGGTATAGATTTAAAAAAAAAAAAAAAAAGTCATTGATATGGAAAATTTGAAGATCACTTTGATGCACTGGTTAAATAGTTGCTTTGTAGAAGTGCATTGAGAGGCAAAATGTGTCCTCCTTTTTATCCTAAGAATATTRGCGCAAATTATGAGGAGTAACTTTCTTATCCTTCACTTGTTAATTTTTGTACTGACATTAGAGTCTGAGCAATCTTGTGCTCTCTGACCACTGACATCCTACTTATATGAGTTGAATAGTAAGAATATGTGCATCTTGCCTCTTTTTTTAATCCTTTTAAGTCAACAGTCGGTAAATAGAGAAAAGCTAATAAACGTGCTCTTGCAGACCTCCTTATGGTCTATGAGAGAGATACAGTCCTCATCTGAARCCACAAATTAAAACAGATTTTCTCAGGAATAGGTCTGAACTATTTATGACATCAGTTTTCTTGTAATTCCGACATAAACTTAAGTCTTTGCAGTGTTGAACTACAGATATATGATTGTTCTAGAAATGATTAGGCAATAGCAAGCAATTTTTTTTCTTTTAAACTCTTTTCCTCTTTTTTGTTACTATATCTATCCATATCCCTGCTATTACCTTTTTTCTTTTTTTTTAAAAAAAAATCCATTCACACATTTCTGTTTATGGTTTTTGAGAAGATGAATCTGTTCCCTAAAAGCTTCTCTCTCACTCTGTAATCACTTTGCAGATATTCTAGATTGCGAGTTTTTGTGAAAGCAACTTTGTACTGTTTTATGTGCTCAATTAAGGAAAAAAAAGAAACAAATATTGAAAAAAAAATCATACTGTTTTTAAATATTTGTTTCTTTTTTTCCCTTAATTGAGCACATTGTTGCCCCTGTAGTAGACTACAGAATAACAGCTAGCTTCACAAGCAAGCTGACCTAAAACTATGTTATATTGAGGAAAATGCCCTGTGCTGTGCCCTTGGGATTCCAGCAGCCAACCTCATGCTTCAATGAAGCACTGGAGTTTGGTTTGTAAGCTACCTCTGTAAACAATAATAAAAAAAGAAACAGTAAAACCTGAAGATACTATGAAAGCAGAAAAGGTGCAACTGAAGTGTTTGTCCCTGAGATTCTCATTGACCCATGCAATCTGTCATTATAGAAAATTTATAGCATTGCTGAAAAGAGCAGCACTTTTTTAAAGAAACAATATAGCAGAAAGAAAAGAATCGTTTATTATTTTGCATGTATTATGATAAGTCACGGWTTAAAATTGTGTAAGTAAAATAATTGATGAGGGATTAATAATTGGCAAACAAAAATGTTCTTACCTATCCAAGGTGTTAAGATATCTTAAAGTTCTTGTATGATAGCTTAAGTTGCATGACCATTTGCATACTGTGTGCAAGAAGTAAATTGAAGGTAGAACTGCAGCAGTGGTGGATGAAGCGTGACTTTTGGAGTTCATTTTGGTGACATCTACAAGTTTTTCTTCTGTTTATTAATTTTATCTCACTTCTTTCTTCTAGCGCACCCAAACATTACTGAAAGAATATAAAGAAAAGGAAAAGTCAAATGTATTTAAAGATAAGCGTTTTGGTGAATATAACACCAAAATAAGTCCAGAGGAAAAGATGATAAAACGATTCACTTTGGAAAGACAGGTAGAGTATATGAATGAAAAGTTAATGAAGCTATAACCAGTTGCAAATAACAGTTTGCAATTGCACTGCACCTATTGGAGAACAAATATGTAATTTGCTGCTTAGAGGAATTTCCCAACATGCTGTCATTTCTGTAATGTGAAATAATACAAAATGCATGTGCAGTATGATGCTTTCTGCCTCATTTTTTTAAGTCACCAGAGTTAAATGGAGGTATAGTTATAAGTGCAGTTTTTAGTTTGTTTAGTCAGACTAGAAGTATAGCTGTCAGGAATTAAGAATTGATGCTACTGCTATGCAAATACCAGGGAAGCCTCCTCAGCTTATCTCAGTTACTGTTATGTTAAWTGAAGAAATGGAGTAACAGAGGTGAATGAAAGGGTTGGTCTGATAGTGCTGTAAAAGTGGCAGAGAATGTGAATAAGAATCTCAAATAGAGCTAAAAAACCTTCCTTTTTTAACTTATTGCCTGGGAACTAAAAATCTTCTGTTATTTAATTGGTGTATTTTCCTATTCTTCTCAGCAAAATTTTGGAAAGAATAATATCTATAATCTTAATGAAGATGAAGAATTAACTCATTACGGCCAGTCTTTGGCAGAAATTGAAAAACTAAATGATATTGTTGATAGTGATAGTGATACAGAGGAAAGGGGAACATTGTCAGGTAAGATTCACAGCTRATATCCTACTGCTCTGTGTTTTTATTTATGATTGCTTTTATTGTTATTTTTGTTCACAGTTGCTATTATTATTGGTATGTTTATACCATTTATTCTGCATAGTCTTTCACTGAAAATGGATATTTAATCATTTTTGATTTGATTTCATCAAATGTTAAACTGGAATTACCTTCCTKGCAGCTTTTAAAAAAAATATTATATTTTATTTTTCTTCCATCTTCACAATAGTAAGAATCAATTAAATGTTTTAGTTGCTCCCATTTGCAAGTAATAGGGAAATATTCCCCAACAGAGTCATCACTAATGTATAAATTTGAAAAGAATTCCTAATCTCTTATTTTCTCTTGTAGCTGAGTTAACTGCAGCTCACTTTGGAGGTGGTGGTGGCCTCCTTCGTAAAAAAGTATCAAGCGGGCAAGAAGCTGAAGAGGAGGAAAAACCTAAATCTAGAAAGGAACTCATAGAGGAGTTGATAGCCAAATCAAAGCAAGAAAAGGTAAGCTTGGGGCACTATACTGTAAATAAGCATGGTTGCAAAGCCAGAAATTGTGTTAGCTTCTTAGAATAAAATAGTGACATAGAGAGCAATGGAGATGGCTCTGTAGAGAAAGAGCCCAAGAGCCTTGATTGAAATCCTTTTGACCTTGTCGACATTGAGAAGTGCACAGAGGGATCTTCCATTGTTTTGTATCCCCATGTCTCCTGTTCTGTTGCCTTTAAAACTTGTTTTGCATATGCAGTTGTTATACCCTTTCATGTAACTTTGTACTGCGTTTTCCACAAAGAATATTTAAACGTGTAAAATGTTAAATAACTAAATGTATTCATTTGTTAAAGAATGCATTTGATTGTTATGATATGAATTCCCTGTCTTGTTCAGTTGAACATAACTGCTGCATTTGTGTTCTGTTTTCTTAGCAAGAGAGACAAACTCAGAGAGAAAGTGCCCTAGAACTCACAGAAAAGCTTGACAAYGAGTGGAAGGAAATCCAAACCCTTATGGTCCGCAAAACACCAAAATCAGAGAAAAAGGACAAAGAAGAAAAACCAAAGGCAAGGGTTTGTCTACATTACTTTCTTGCTCTAAAACGTCATAGTTTTCACTGTCCCATTGCCTGAAGCATGAGGCAAAGTTCATTRCTTTGTAGAATAGAATGTCGCCTTGCATTCACCCGGAAGCAATGCTACAGGTTGAAGAGAGAGCAGACAGTATTTTATCGTGGGTTCTTATTTTGATATATGAATTTTTGTTCTGAGATGCTGCATAGTTTGCTGAGTATTTCATTGTGTTGGTATTGCAATATCTTAGTCAGGAATATGTCATTTTACTTTGCTGAAAAAGCAGATTAGATTCCCCCACTTCATGTGGATCTCAGTTTGACAATTCTCAAGGAAGAGAATTGCATTCTCGGAAAGAATTTGCAATGCTCAGTAAAAGCTATATATTATGTTGAACATTCAGTTCTCTCTTGAAAGAGAATTTCTGTATTTCTGTATTTCTTATATTCTGTATTTCTTAGCAGTTTTATTTCTTTTGCTATACCTGGCAGAGGGGTGGCTGCAATGCAGAATAAGGACCTAAGATAATAATGATTTTAATAAATATTTCTTTAGCCTGATGAGTATGATRTGATTGTTCGAGAACTTGGATTCGAGATGAAAGCAAAACCTTCAGATAGGATGAAGACAGAAGAAGAACTGGCAAAAGAGGAGCAGGCAAGGCTCCAGAAGCTGGAGGTACCATTTTATAGTTTGTTTTGTAGCCTGTCTTTTGGGAGTGATTGCTTATGTTCACTGCTTGACCTCACACTGAAAGTGGCTATACTAAACTACAGTTCTTTAGAGGAGGRATTCAGGAAATCTTCTGTTTGTGTTTCATTTTCAATGTGATACAAATGAAAAAAGTCACAGGCTTAGTACATRGCTGGTGAGGTTTATGAAATTAGTTGCATTTTTTGTTGTTGTTTTGATTAAAAATATAGTGTAACTTTCATATACCATTAAATGTTTTAAATTATTCAGAATTAAGATGTGCTTCAAATGCAGTGTGGGAGAGTGGCATGTTGCACAACTTGCACGGACAAGTCCTTCCCTGTTTTCTTACGGTGATGCAAGAATCCTATAGCAGTGTGTGCATACAGATTTGTTTTGGAAGAAAGTTTTATTTATTTGGGGTAGCTTTTCTTTGGGAATGGGTTTTATTTTGGAAAATTTTCATGTTCTTTCCACTACATGGGGAGTGCTACTCTTTAGCACTTAATTGGATTAGATTATCACATGCCACTCCTCATCCAAAATAAGATATTGTCAACTTTTACTTGCAGTTTGTCAAATTGGTGTTTATTCTTTTTCACGCACTGGTTTAATAATCCTTGTTAACTTTTTTTCTTTGATTTACTTAGCAATATTTGTAGGACCTTTGGTTTTGGTATAGTTACCTAATGTGTCCAAATTGTTTCTTGTTTTTTTTCCAAAACACAGGCAGATCGTCTGCGCCGAATGCTTGGAATAGATGAAAAGGAGGAGGCTAAAAAGAAACCCAAGCATATATCAGCTGATGATCTGGCTGATGGCTTTATCCTAGATAAAGATGACAGACGTATGCTATCTTACAAGGTAAGGTTGAAAATGTGAGAACTTTCAGAGTTCTGAAATGAAGATATAGTCCAGGACAAATGAGTGACCTCTGGAGACCTCTGGTGTAACTTCCTACTCGAAAAGGGCTGAGCAGATCACTCAGGACTTTACCCAGCCTGGGCTTGAATGCCTCCAAGATCAGAGGCAGCACTTCAGTRTCTTTCTGGAGAGCCCATTCTACTGACTGCCCTTACCATGAAAAGTTTCTCTTTATATCCAGCCTGAAAATTTCTTGTTTCAACATATGCTTGTTGCCTCCTGTTTTTCCATCATCCACCTAGCCAAGGTGCTTGCTCTGTCTCAACTGCCTCAGGCTTTCCTCACAGGGCTGCTCCTGCAGCTCTTGGTGCTTTTGGTGACCCTCAGCTGAATTGCTTATTGATGTCTCTCTTGTATTGAGAARCCCCAAACCAGATGGCCTAAGAGCTGGATAGTTCTATGTGGTCTAAGAAGCACTAAGAAAAAGGGATTAGTTGCTTTCCTTGTTCTACTCGCTGTTCCTGTTAATATAGCCTGGTATGCCTTTAGCCTACTGGCTAAAGCTCTCTCTTTAGCCCTTCTAGTCTTTTTTTTTTTTTTTTTTTTTTTTTTAAATGATATATTTGCTGCAGTTTCCACCAGACTTCAGCCTGAGGATGTGCAAGGTTTCTGAAAGAACTTTTCCCCTGTGAAGTTGTGAAGTACCCTTGTATTACTGTGTCACGTTAACCAAACTTAAAGTTAATGCAGTGAGTCAGCCTRACTGTGATATGTGTTAATACTGATTCTGTCATCCTGCTGCCTGTAGGCAGCGAAGGAATTGCTGCTGTCCTCAAAGGAGTGAATGCAAAAGGGGTGTACAGCTTCAGTTGCAGTAGAGGGTCAGGGTTCTTTTGAGTTTGTCCTGTGATAACATGAAATGAAAGAATTTCACATTTTTTAACTTCATTAGAAAAATAGCTATTATTTTTGAAAAGTGTTACTATAAAACATTATTGTTGAATTACACTGTAACACAATCATGGATAAACTGAGTAAGAAATTTTAACACTATCACTGCTGCAGAGGCAGTACAGCATATGACAAAGTGTGATCACCAGTCATACCAGTTCTGTTACTGGTTTAGCAATATTGTTGCTGATACACGAAATACACCATCTGATTTTTTAGATTTTATGTAAATGTGTGCTTAATACATTACAGGTAGGAACAATTATTTATCTGATATGCTACCTTAATATATAATGTGAAAATTTTATATATATACACACATATATATATATATATATATATATATGCTTAATCAAGAATGCTTCTCCAAATGATTTGAAATTATGGTTGAATATTTTCCATATAATTTGCTAGTATTCTCTACTTTCCTTCTGATCCTTTTAGTCTTTATATAGTATCTCCTACTATTCCAGTTTCTTGCAACCCCATAGAAGGACCCCACTATTTTTGTATCTATATGTGTGTTCTCCCCTTAAAGTCACTTGGCTGGTGCTGCTGCCATTTCCTGCTTGCCAGGGTAGCAGGGCTCTGATCCTRTTCATGTGCCTTTAGCAGCAGCTTTGCATGATGGTTCTGGTGAGATGCTGTAACTGTCTTATCACTCTTTTACTTGGTTTATTACTGATAGGATGGAAAAATTAATATTGAAGATGAAGAAGAGAAGGAAGAGGAAGAAGGTGAAAATGAAGAAAGTAATGAGAATGAAGAGGAAGGTGAGGAAGAAGATAATGAGCATGAAGAAGACAGTGAGGAAGAATCTGCTGCTGAAGATGAGGAAGGTGTTGATGAAGATAACCACTCTGATCTTGAATCTGACCCTGATAGTGAACAGGAAGGCGGAGGGAATAAAGAACAGAATCAAGAGAGTAACGAAAATAAATCACAKCATGTGGAGGAACAAGATCTAAAAATGGAAGCTGCCAAATCAGAGCTTCCATATACATTTGCAGGTAAGCAAAGGACTGGAGTTCCCAGTTTTTCTTCAGGGGTTTTATAATCAGTCTGATTCTATTAAGTATTCCTGCTCGTCCAACACATTACTGCTTCTTTRCATCCTCTGCTGCATCCCTTATTCTGTCTGGAGTAGCTAGTAACCACTGACCGTGGTGATCCATCTCTGGTCATGCTTTGAGCTTCCTCTGTTTTACCACAGAGTTGTTTCTGCTGCTTCTAACCACTCTGAGGAGAAAATGAAAAACTATAAGGTCTCTGCTTTCTGAAGGTCACTAGCATATCTAGTCGGATGTGCTACTGCTTTATATAAGGGAAGACAGAATAATATTCTATTATTTCTGCTTAAATGAGAAAAGATTACTTTCTCTGCTGCTCAGACTGACATTTTTGTCAGAAAAGATGCTTAGAGGCAGGATTCTGAGGTGTAATCCCTGTAATGTAATATCTCAATGTTTTAAAAGAAACACTGGAAGGATRAATCTTTTCAGGTCTGTGCTTATGAGGAAAGAGGATGCATGTTTCAAGAAATTCACAAAGTGTTTTAAGTACATTATGTGCTTTATACTAGAGTCCTAGTATAGGTTTCTTTAACAAAATGTGCAGTTCCAAGATTGAACAACTTTCTAGTGAGCTTCTTTGARCGCTTGCAGTTTTTCTTTGAAAGAAAATAATGTACATTGCACAAGACCATTTAAATTGCTTTCAGGTTTTGTTTTAAKCAGAAGATGATGTCACTAAAGTAACTCTTAAGGAATGGAACAAGTGAGGGTGTTATAATCTATTGATTTGTGCATGAGACTAAATATATGCAAGGCTTTATATTTGCAAAATATAGTGAAATATAGTGAAATGCAAAGGTAGTGAAGGGTRAATTAAAAATAGAGTTTTAAGTATGAATTAAACAGAGCTAATTGTGTTAYGATAAAACTGTGATAGAAGTTTAATTCAGAAGTTAAGTTTAATTTTGCCTGTTATGTATATATGATGTATGTGTATTTTTTTTCCTGAAAGACAACACTTTCAAACTGGAAATTTGTTAGATGTTTCTTTAATTAAATGTGTTAAGTTTTACATATGTTTGGGACAATCTTTGTTTTTAATTTGTAGTTCCCGAGTCCTATGAGAGCTTTAAGTCTTTATTKACTGGAAGAACAATAGAACAGCAGCTTATTATACTGGAGAGGATTCAGAAATGCAATCATCCAAGCCTTGCAGTGGGAAACAAAGCAAAGTTGGAAGTATGATGTTTGTTTTGTTTTTATCTTTTTTTAAGGTTTAAAATTAACTTTGAATTCTTGAGTAAATTTTAGCAAGTATTCAGGAAGCAGTATAAAATATACATGCTTCCATGATATTGAAGAACAATAGACTCAACATACCGCTGTTCATTTGCTAACTGCTATGTCATTGTTCTTCTGTACTGTTTAAAAGTACGGGGGGAAAAAAAGACTTAATCGTTTATGCTTCTCATAGAAACTGTTTGGCTTCCTTTTGGAGTATATTGGGGAGCTGGCAATGCTGGATATACCAGAACTCAAAACGATCAACCGACTGGTTCTGTAAGTAATAAAATGTACTGACTGTGGCTCCTTTATGGTCTAAAGAGAAAAGCGTGCTATTTGTTCTGAATCATTTCTGAGCAGATTGTAAACAACTGGTATTTCTCCAGCTTTGTGGTGTTTTAACATTGTTTCATATGTTGCTCAMGCTGTAAATCGTACCAGAACTTTTTTGAGACTTCAGAATGTAATTTTTGATCTGCGAGATAGTTTCCTTGGGTAATGGACAAATAATACGATGTGCATAGGCAAACTTCTGACAGTTAGGATGTTCAGATTGCTGACTGGAAGCTTTAAGCTGTGCAATAACAGGTGTGTAGTTAACTCTGCAACCTTTTTTTTTTTTTTTTTTTTTTTTTTTTTTTTTTTTTTTGTGTTGCTGTTCTATGAATTCATTTAGGGAATTAGATGAAATAAGATTTAAAGGCTATTACAAATAGCTCAAAGAAAAGTTCCAAATGAAGTCTTTGCATGGAACTTTCAGTTTGGCATTTCTGTTTTAAAATGGGCACTTACAGGGATGACAGACACACTTGGCTCAAGAGGAGCACAACAGAGTTTGAGAGGCCAAGGACACATGTTGTAACAATGGAAATTTCAAGAAAAATTCTTCACAGTGGAGTGGTCAAATGCTGGAACAGACTGCCCTGAATCTCTCTGTCTTTGAAGATGTTCAATATTTCACAAGGCAAACAGGTCAAACTGATGTAGCTTTCAAGTCAGTCATGCTCTGAGCAGGTGGTTGCACCAGATGATACCCAGAGGTCTCTTCCAAGTTAAATTCTGTGATTCCTATCTTGATTTTGCAAGTTAGACAACTTCCAGTGAATTATTCGTATGTAGTTTGTTTCAGCCTGTGCTTTATTTCATGAGAATAGAAAGTAGTTTTTAAAAATCTGTTTCTGCAGCTTTCATTGCTGTATTGCATTCATCAACAGGAGCACTGACCCGCTTCTTTTAYTGTAGGATTTCTGGGACTTAATAAAAATGTATAAATGTATTTTGATTGTTTTGTAGAGCTGGAGTTTATTAATGTAGTTACAAAGCATTTTAACTGAAAATAATTGAAAAAATGTGACTTAGCTCCTGACTGCATCTTCTCTCCTCTACAAAAGATATAGAGCAAGAACTAGCCTAACTTTGGGAACATTTATTTTTCTCAGATAATAATTTCACTAACCACATTCTTGTTTCACATGTTATTTAACATCATCTAGGAGTAATTTGTGTAGTGATTTACCTACTATGTGCCAGAATGCCGTAATAGAGTAAAAATGAAGAGTTAGGAGATTGAGAAACAAAATTTTAAAAGATGTCAGATTATTTGATAGTATATTTTAAAGGTTTTTGTCTGTCTGTTTGTTTTAAGGATTTGGAAACCACCAAATTAAAGGTCTTTTCACAAGACATAGTGTAAAAGGCTATTTTTTATACACATGTGTCTCAGTTAAACAAAAATATTACAGTAATATTTTATTAGGTGTGTTTTATATACTAGGTGGCTAATCCTAAAAAAAAGAGTGATTTGTATTAGGGAATTTGTTAGATATCTTCTTACAGGTGCTTAAATGTCGTTTTGGTTTTTTTTAATTAACATCAATGGTGTAACTCAATTGTGACTTACATTTCTTGTTAATAGGCCATTGTACAATCTCTGCCAGATGTTTCCTGAGTCAGCTAGTGACAGTATGAAGTTTGTCCTTCGAGATGCTGCACATGACATGGAAGAAATGATTGAAGTCAAAGGCCGTGCAACATTTCCAGGTTTAGATACGGTAACAAATACATACTATTTAAAAAAMTCATGCTCTTAGTGTCAGTACAGAAATGCCAGGATGACGATAAACTTACATTTGCATTTCAAAGGATAGATGAGTTATTGGTGTCTCTGATTTTTGTAGTTTCCTTACACTTTAAATAGCCTGTCTGGACAACATTCTTCAGAATAGAATTGTGACACTGCAATATTAATACAGAGAAAAAGAGCTTAAAATTACCACCTCACCTTACTTTTAAACGTTGCTGACAAAGTTTAAATCAGTGGTTCTAGGAAAAAATGATGCTCTCAGTTAAGTACCAGTTTCTTTAATGGYGAACATTTAAATGGTAGAAATGCAGTATGTCAGAAGACAACAAAAATATCATTAGGATATTGTGGGTGTAAGAATACCCCAAAGTTTTACTGTAGATACAGCATTAAAGGCCTTTCATTGTGGTCATATTTTTCCTTGTATTACTAATATTTCAAAAATTATTTGGCTGTACTAAATCTGAACAGACTTTTCTTCAGATGTATAGGTAAATGACTGTTGGGAAATTCGAGAAGGGAACATGTAGAAAATTAATATTTGTTGCAGTARAATGTTTTTAAGAGAAACTGTAAGTGGCTAATGCAAAGGAAGCTACTTGCTGTTTGTCTTGCAGCTTAATGAAGTAGTGCTGCCTAGTGGAATAACTAGGGTATTGAAGGAAAATAGACTGGATTATTTGCTCACAAGATTTGCATCTTACAGCTTACAAAATATTTCTATTGCGTTCTTTTGAAAAGTTTTTTTTTCCAGAATGTTTAGGATTTTGCAGGAAATGCAGGGGCTTTTTTCACCCCTGCAAGGTCTTCCAGGTTTGTGCCAGGTTGTTATGCAGCACATGAGGTTTTGTTTTGCCTTCATGTTTGGTCTACCTCTTTGAATTCAAATGATGGAGAAGAATGATGAATATTTCATCCYCTAAAGCTACTTAAGCAGTCCTCTCAATAAATAGTTTATATGTCATCAAAATTCTGAAAAAGATTTAAGTCTTAGTATTTTTAGACTACTTCATGGCAGTTACTCATACATTATAGTCACATATGTATAAAATCTATCAATAACCTGAGAATAGAGTCTTAGTATATTTTGCTTTCTTACTCTGTTTTATCCAGCTTATTTATTTGAAGATTACGTCTCTACTCTTTCCAACTTCTGACTTCTGGCATCCAGTGGTAACACCCACTTTTATATACATGAGCCAGTTGCTTACAAAGGTATGTCTGTGCAGTTGTATCTCAGCATAAAAGTTCCCCTCTTTGTTCCTTCCCAGAACTCCATCCTTGTATATATTAATATGTATATTGGAAATGTACTGAAAAGGTAGGTTTCTGTTTGCAGTAGTCATAATTAGTCATTGAGAAAAAAAGTGAAGACAAATTCCTGTATATCCTGTAAATTCTATATATTGCACTTATTAAAAAAAGATGTTTATTTAAAGACTGGCCATTCTTTACCTTGAAGATTTATCTGCTGCAGTGCATTACTCTGCAGTAAAAAATCGTACTTATTTTTCTATCCAAATGTCCTGTTTATGTGTTTAGAAAGTCCTGGACTGATTATATTGTTATTGTCAGAGATCCAAGTTGCTTTGAGTTTGGCATTACCTTGGTTCAGTTCTGAAAGTAGATATGGGGCACTGCAGGGGAAAAACACTGAAATTTAAGACGGGCTAGATGGAGCAAGCAAGCAGAAAAAACTTTGTGTGTGTGTGATCTAATGCCTTCTGGTGGCTACACAAGCTCTGCAGACTTTCTGGTCAATTCTGCATATTTGCTTTAGTGAGGCATCAAATTAAGCAAGGAAAACTGGTATATATTTCACATAAACCCTGAGGGTATTGTTTGTACTTATTTTAAATGTGTACAGCTTATTAAAGATTTCTACTTTTTGGGAGGTGCTACAGTTGTTCATGATGAATAGATATTATTGATTTGTTCCATTCCTTTTTCTTTTTTCTTTTTTTTTTTTATTTTTTATTTTAAGTGTCGCATCACAACATTACAAGATGTTGTTAAAGGGTTATTCRTATGCTGTTTGTTCCTGGAATATGTATCTCTCTCTAGAAGATTTGTACCAGAACTCATCAATTTTCTTCTTGGAATACTTCACATATCTCTGCCCAAAAAGCAAGCCCAGGGTAAGTTTCTTCCAAGTGAATGAGTAATAAAGATTTCTTTTATTTRTTTCTTTTTAATTTTTTTTAAGTTTCAGTAAAATTAAGCTTTCACCTTGAATTTCTGTTTTGAACAAATAGCTAAATCATTCACTAGGTTGGTCATCTCCAAATATGATTCTTGAACATCTTTTTAGGAACGAGATCCTCTATTGGCTTTGGCAGGAAAGAAAGAACTTACGCAATAAAGAGTAATGAAATAATGTTGCAGTGCAACATTTTTTGCAGTTTTGTTCCAAGTAGAACTAACTGGACTAATCTCAGAAATTCACAGTTCCTAAGGGATTTCTGATGATTACTGTGTTTCTCCACAATGAGGCAGCTGCTGATGCTGTGAATCACTTTACTTCTCACCTAGTAACCTTATCACTTGAGTGTTGGAGGGGCTTCTATAGGATGAGGACAAAAGAACTTTGCCATGAAGGTGATATTTTCCTTTTTATTTGCTTGCCTGGACTTATTACAGTTCAGAAGAAATCAGAATCAGAGAATTCCTTTTTAGTGCTGGAGCTCCTAAGGAGYTTTTTTTAACAGCCATAGCAGGGCAGTTTCATTGTTCTCATATTGTACAGCACTACCCTGAGGACCTTTCTCCAGTTTCTCATAGCTGAGCAGCTTCTACTTAGSTGTGAGACATGGTTGCACAGCTGGACTGCATCAGAGCTAAGCTTTTCATTTTCTAAGAAAGCAGAGGAGGAACTAGGCATAGGTCACAGAGTAGGTGGGTTAAGCRGCACCTAGAAGTATTTTCTCCTTTGTGTAGTCCTTTAAGAATATACAATCTACAAAGGGTTTTGGTTCAGTTAAAATACAGGCTTTAGCAAAGCTAAATATGAAACTACTTTAAAGTATTGAATGGTAGCAGAAAACCAAGTTTTACCTATWTTTAAACTTCTTTTGAGCTTTGCCAATCGTTTTGCACTAACTAAATTTGGGTGATRTTAATTTCACAGTGAGAAGCTTGATAAAAGATAGATTAAAGGCACGGCATCATTAGTCAGATGAAAAATTCTGCCTGAGAATTTTTTAGTCAATCTTGACATTTTGAATTATGTATCAAATTATCCAGTCACGTTTTAAAATGGTCACAGTGAAAGTGTTTCTGAGAAATGTGATGGTCTGGCTGTCAACACAGAATATTTTCAAATGAACTCACATCTGATTCTGTGGTATTTTGATACACTCTCACACCAAAAAAAATATTATTTGGTCAATTTTTACAGTCAGTGGTGTCGGYGTATAGAGCTCCATTGTTTTAATTTTTGAGAGCTTGATCCAYTAATTCTCATAGCTCTTGCTCTTGCATTTCTTAATGATATGGAATAGAACTTGCTGAAAGACTAAAATGCAGGTTCTGATCGACTTTAGTCTTTAAAATAATTGCTCCCTTACAAAATAAAAAAAAAGAGAAGAGTTGGAGATGTAGGGAGTGGGAAGAGATTGTCATTGTTGATAGGCTTTGATGGTAGATTTGGAAACGAACTCTGCTAATCTCTCAGAAGTAAAGCAGTTAATAAAACTTGCATATCTCAGTTTCTGGTTTTGCATATGTCTTCATATGTCATAATCTGTTGCAGTGTTGTGTCCTAAAACTGAAACCTTATGCATCTTTGTTGGAACATACTGTTTTCTGGCCTGTTTGTACAGAGTCATATATAAATTCTGGATTATGTAACAGAAGAGAGGAGTCCAGCACACAGATTATAAGTTGTTTTCTCCCTTAGCCATGAAATTCCTCTGATGCTTCTCTCTTGCTGTTCTGCAAGTCCTTTTTCCTAGACCTCTSTGCTTGTTTAGGCCAGTGATTCTCACGTGTTTTGTGTATGCGCTGCCCCAGTCTATTTTTTTTTGCTTCCTGATCATCTTGCTTTAAAACTGCTTAACTGGAGCGGGAGAGGATTTGCAGATCTGAGGGCCTCTGCTAGAGTCTGCTGGGGAGGCTCAGTCATGCTCAGCAGCAGTGGGCCCTCCCTGCTCCAAACTAGTTTGCTTTTTGCCCCCTTGGTGGCCAAAGCCTTTTACCCCTAAATGCAGCCTCTTTTTCTGTACTTTCCCCTTCATATCCAGGACTCCATTTTCCCTAACAGTTTAATTAAGCRTCCTGTTTGCTGCAGGATGGATGTGTAGCTTCTGTAGGAGCTGCTGCTGATTGTCCTTCAGCTCCTTTCTCCTTTCTGTCCATATTGTTGACTGTACCTATTGTCCAGTGTTTTCCATTATTTCAGAAAAAAAAAGCCCAATTCTGATAAAGGTGTTTTTCCAGAGCAGTACAATTAAGAAGATAAATATATTGTGTTTGGTTTGGKTTTTTTGGTGTGGTATTTGGTTTTTTTGTTTTTTTCTTTAGAAATTATGTTGAGAATTGACCTATTTACGAATACTGCTCCTATCTTTCAGGCTATACGGTAGTGCATCCCTTTACACCAGTGGGGAAGAATTTAGAACTGCTTTTGGTCAGCGATAAGAAGGATCTGGAAAGCTGGGAAAAGCAAAATCTGCCATTGAGTCTTGTGACGAGATTAAAGGAAATGAGCAGAACAGAACTGAATCATATCAGGTATGTAGGGAATGTGAAGAGAAGAAATCCCAGGTTAGCTTTTGGGTAATTTCAGTGACACTGTTTTTGACAGASAGGATACAATTTAGGAGTAGGAATAAAAACAATGTTGTGTTCTGCTTTACTTTCGTGCTAATACTGTAGCATATAAAATTAAGAATCTGCTATCAGAAGTTTGTGCAAAACACTTGTTGGAGAGCTCCGGTCCTCTGGAATATAGCTGTGGGCTGATGAGGATGATGCAGAGCCAGAGGAAGTGCTCAGTACTTTGCACTGCCAAGCCCCTCAGTAGCAAATATTGCATTTATAAGCAAATGCTGTGCAAGAAGAGTGTGACTGACGTRATGAAATGCTTAAAGCTGGAAACACCAGAATTAAGTCTGACTTTTCAACCTTTATTCTCACCTTGTGTATGTGCTGTGGTATAGTTTAGTTCAGGGGTGAGTAAGCTTTCTATTGTCAAGTTCAAAAGGAAAATATGTTACTAYTCCTGTTTGGAAGGCATGTGATACCTTTAGAAACAGTATAGAAACTTTTTACTCTCCCCAAGTGGCAAAGCTTAGGTTCTGTGCTTGGGTATAAAGCACTGCTTTGTTCCAAATGGATTTATTGGTATTTGCGTATAGAAGAGAGTGAATTTTTTCATCTGAATTAATAACTATAAACAGCTTCATAAGCARTTGTGTTACGCAATCTTAGTACACTGCTACTACTCCCTAACTTAATTATTTTGAATAATTTTAATAAAGATGTACTGTAGTTTTTGTAAGCCAAGTTAAATGCTTTTGTACCTTTACAGGTTATCATGTCTAGCCCTGTGCTTTGATCTTATTAAGAAATGTGCAGCTCTATATGAATCTCTACCATCATTTCATGAAATAATGCATCCCATCAGAATACTTCTCACACAACACTTACCAGTGAGTGAATATCCTGAACAAATGCAGGTATGTTTTCCTCAAGAATAAAATAATTGGTACAAATGTTTTTTTTAAAAATGTGGGTTTTATCTGTGCTTAAGAAAACAAAAAGCATATATACCCCATTTACCTTTTGTGCTCTTCAAAAATTACTGTGATTTAGCTAGGAAGAAACCAAAGAAAAGTGGAAAATGTTTAGAAAAAAAAAATTAATTGTATGTCTTGTCCTGCCCCTCTAATCGAAGAGAATGGCAGCTACCTGGTAAATCTGGCATGGCAAAAGTGATCTAATTTATAGCAATAGCARTCTGGGCATCCAGTTGCTCCGGTACTTTCTTAATGAGGCTGTTGGATTTTTTTGCAATCAAAACTTGATGGATTATTATTTATAACTCTCTTAATAAGTTGACAAGGTATATWTATATTGGTTTTAATTGCTTAAATCAGGTCATTATATTTTTTTCACAGTTGAGGTTCAAATAGGCTTTTTCATCTGACTTTTTTTCTAAGGCAGAACTGTCCCCTCCTTGAGAGGCTTTATGAAATATTCYTAGAGCGTATGATTTTGTTGCATAGATTATACAAAGTGGCCTGTTTTAGAAAATTAAGAAAATGGTCATCCTTGGAATGACTCTCTGTATGGCAGTCTCAAAGTTAAGCTGTCTGTAGCATTAATTCATCATCTGTTAGGTGAAATTGCCTGCAGACCTTTCTTAGTGGTCCCTGCTCAGATACTATCTTAATAAACTTCTGGAAGCATTTAAAAATTAYCCAGTCTGGAAGGCTTACAGAACAGCAATGTCATAATAAATAGCAGTGATTCTACCAAGCAGAAGAACTTTGTTTACTTAGGAGGATGCTTCAGCCAGGGAATTACATTACTGATGATTCAATTTACAGTAGTTTGTGAATTATTATGTATTTTRAAAACTTCTAAAGTGTGATGGGTTTTTGGCAACTTGATTCGCTTTTTTTAGGAATGGTATAACAGTGCTCTGAGAGAGCTTGAGAATAAAGCGAAGCACTATACCCCACTGGTGTGTGAGAAGAAGAAGCCAGAGCCTTTGAAGCAGTATACGCCTAAAATTGTGAAAGTGTAAGTAAAGCAATGCCTGGTGCAAAAGAAGTGCATTTAAACATTAAGATTGTCGGTAAGCTAAAAGTATTTGGAAAGTAGAATATATAGAAGAAACCATTATTTGTTTTACTTAATAGAAATGTATTCTGATACTGGCAATGGCTTACGACATTTTTGYCTTATATTATTTTGTCATTCATTTAGACATGTTGCAATATAATTTGTCTTACTTATTCTAAGTAATATTAAGAGGCTAGCATTTCTACAGAGTATGCAGTTATAACCTGTGAATTATTTGGRTATCAGAATGGTTGATGTTGGAAGGTACCTCTAGAGATCATCTAGTCCAACCCCCCTGCTCCTGCAGGGACCCCTAGAGCACATGGCACAGGGTGGCACCCAGGCGGTTTTGGAAGATCTCCAGAGAAGGARACTCCAYARCCTCTCTGGGCAGCCWGTTCCAGGGCTCCATCGCCCTCACAGGAAAGAAATTCTTTCTCGCATGGAGGTGGAACTTCATCTTTGTCCCCATTACCTCTTGTTGTGTTGCTGRSCGCCAYCAAGAAGAKTTTGGCCYCCTCTTCCCYACTTTCACCCCTCGGGTACTTAGACATATTGATCAGATSCCCTCTCAGTCTTCTCTTCTAACTGGGCTAAACARGCCCAGCTTGCTTAGWCTTTCCTCATAAGGTAGATGCTCTAGTCCCTTAATCACCTTTGTTGCTCTACACTGGGCCCTCTCTAGAAGCTCCACATCTCTCTTGTACTAGAGAGCCCAGAACTGCACCCAATACTCCAGATACAGCCTCACCAGAGCTGAGGAGAGGGGCAGGATCTCCTCCCTCAAACTGYTGGCAGCGCTCCTCCTGATGCAGCCRGGATCCCATTGGCCTTCTTGGCCACRAGGGCACATTGCTGCCTYGTGATTAGCTTGTTGTCAACCAAGACTCCCAAATCCCTCTCCACAGAGCTGCTTTCCAGCAGATCAGCCCCTAGTCTGAACTGGTGCCTGAGGTTATTCCTGCCCAGGCAAATTGATGAAATGGCAAACCAGACCTTTTCTATAGAAGTTGTCTGCTGAGGAAGCCTGCAGAAACTCAAAATACTGTATTCCTTCAGGCATATCTTCAACTAGCATTGGCAATTTCCCATTTTACTCTTCTACTCTAAATTTTTCGGTCTGTTCAAAAAAAATGCAGGCAGTATGTGGGAGAATAACATTCTGGAGAATGTTATCTGCTTGTCATCCACGTGATAATGAAATGTGGTTAGAAGTTCTGGTTTTCCAGTATGTGCCCKGGGGTGGCCCTTCATTGTGCAAACTGACCACATAGTGTGTAGGAAGTAAAATACTGAGTTAATATTCATGCAAAAACTCACTACTGTTGAACATAAAAGTTGTGTTTATTAAAATGTTTAAGTGTTTAAGTGTTTTGTGCTCACAATACTTTCCCATTTCAGTTTAGAGTTTGGAAGAAAGCTGGGAGGCAGCAAGAAAGAGCAAGAAAGAAAGCGGTTGATTCACAAGCATAAACGGGAATTTAAAGGAGCTATTCGGGAGATTCGGAAGGACAATCAATTTCTGGCTAGACTGCAGCTCGAAGAAATCTTGGAGAGGTAATGTAGTCTTCTCTGCACCATTTTGAGAGTTATCCTGCTGTTTATTTCTTYGTTCCATGTAAAGATTAACAAAGAAGATCAACCATACTAAGCCTTAAAATACATATTTTGACAATTTGAGGAAAACATATATTCAATAGCAGACTTTTTATGTGCTTTCAACTTTGCAGTTTCATTTCTCTAGTCTAAGAATATCCAGAACATTTATACTTAAAGTGTGAGTGAAATTTAAGAATTTAAATTTCAAAATTATTTTCCCCATTACAGTGTTTTTGAAATGCTTAAATATGATGGGTTTTGTTTGTTTTACAGAGATGCAGCCAGAAAGAGAAAAGTGAAAGAACTTCTTGGTAGCCTTGCTACACAGGAAGGTGAATGGAAGGCAATGAAAAGGAAAAAAAGGAAAAATTAAAAAATAACTGGGACTGTCTGCAAAAGGAAACCTTGGTTTTGTTGCCATATAAAATATCCTGACCAGCTTTTGAATAGACTTACCTACATCTTTTTGGATGTATTTTTTGCATCCTTTTGTGGAAATACCATCAAACCTGTCTAAAGAAGGTAACTCRTTTGTTGGAAAAATCCTTGCTTTCATATGAAAAATAAAAACATTTTTGTATTTGGTATATTCCATTTATTTTAGTAACAGAGAACATTTGAATGAATAATCAGAATTYTCATGAGTGTGTGATCAGGACTTAGTCCATCTTGGATATACACGAAAGAGACTGTACAGCATTTAGTATCTTTTTAATAATCGCAAGCAGCTCTCTCARTCACAGTCTACTTGCGCAGTAGGCAGTAACATTTTAATTAGCTTGTAGCATTGGGGCAGTCTCATACATTATCAGTGGACTATAGAAACGGGTTTATTAAAGCCGTGTATTCGTTCATCTCCTCAGTAATTGTTGGATTGAGCTGAGGTCTGAAATTCTTAGTAACACAGAATCCTGGCATTAACAATTCAACTATTGGTCTCATGTTTTAGACTGATTGGGAATGTTTCTTTTGTGCAGTTTTTTCCTTCAGAAGAGATTGATAAGGGAAGCATGAATAAAACTAGGAGGGGTGATTTTAAAGCACTGATGTTTACATTTAAACTCCAATGACTTTATTTTTTGTTAAGATAAGATATATTACAGGCTCTGTATGTTTCTTTAAAAAAAAAAATCTTTATTTGGAGAAAATAGGCTTTTATTGAATCTCTCTGTTACTGAGTAATGCTGTAATGCATGTAAGTAATGCATGGACATCAGCGGCCCTTTTTGCTTTTAAAAAACGTATTAAATATTAGAGTATATTAGAAGTACTTGTAGGCTAAATACTTTGGTCACRTGAAGATTAGCAAGATTTTCATGTTTTAAATCCATTTAGATTTATGAAAACAAAATATGTTTCCACTTAACCTTTCCGAAGTCAGTGAACTATCTTCAGAGCCTTCAAAGAGATTTCAGAGGATTAGTACACCTGCTGTTTTATTTCCATTTGGCACAGCATGAGATTTTTTTTTCCTCCATTGCAAAAAAAAAAAGTGATTACTTTGATCTTTAAAAACAAAACCTTTTATACAATTCAAGTCAAACAGTTATAACTGAAGCAATGAGGAAAGAAATAACTTCCCATTTTGTGATATAAATCAGTATTTTCAATCTAGAGGGTTAGTCCCAGTTTATCTCTCCTTTGTACAATTAAACTGTCAAAAGATACTGTTTTTTATTTATCTGTCTTTATTTTTCCAGCAGCAAGCAGCTTCAGAAGATTAACCCAACARGGTATTAGAATCACAGAAAGGTTAACAGCTGCACTTTAATCTAGGAACAGTGATTTTCRATACCACTTGCAGCTGCAGTTTGGTTACTATTTGTTTTCATTTCTTTGTTTTCTTCAGTAACTTAGTGATGAGAAAACTATAATTTTCTATGTAATTTGAACACTGAGTGGGTGTAAAGTATTAAGTAAGATTAAGACCTAATTTTCAAAGACTAATACCTATGTGTCATTAAACTCTCAATTTATTAATGTTTGGGTCTGTGTGGAAGACCTTTGCTCTTTTGACACAACAAGAAAGAAAAATCCAGAGAGGGGCATTACTTAAAAAAAAAAATGTTCTGAGTTAGGCCAAATTACTAACAGAGCTCCTAGCATGGTAAATACTTGCTTTTCTGAAATTTCATAGCTGGTTGACTTGCTTCCACTGCAGCCTTTCCTGCAGTTTTTTAATCTGTTCACTTCTAAGAATCCTCTGTTTGACTTGACACCTACTTCAGATCTTCCTCTACAAGCACAATTTGATTTTCTTCATCTCAGTTGTAGAAAAGCTTCAAGTGAAAGTTTCGAATCTCAGGGGCTTTTCAGATCTCTTTCCCTACAAGACAGGGATTTTAAGGAGGGCCAGATCTGTTGTTTATGCAGAAGCAGCCCAGAAGTTGCTGGATGGCCAGATGGGTCTCAGGAGTTACAGGGTGTTGTTACTGGACTAAGTCAAAAAGGACGTTAAACATCTGGGAATGAGACTGGATTTGGAAATTCGTAAATTTAATAGTGGAGATGATAGGCAGACTCCTTATCTCCTTAGCTATCGCATATGTAGAGAGATTGGTAGAGATTGTATTTTCTGTATTTTGTCCAGTCTCCTGAGCCGTGAAGCTCTGGCTTGTGAGTAGGAGAATGCAGAAGTGCGCGTGGTTATTACACACGACGTGTGTTCCCAGGGTGTGCCGTGTGGGTACCAAACGTGACTGAAGTGCCCCTCTGTGCCCAGATGCTCCGCTGAGCAAGAGCGCGGCAGCCGCGCACAGGGCCTCCTTGGCCGGCTGCCCACGGTACGAGGCAATAATTTACATTGAACTTTTTTTGGTAGATTGTAGTGCTTTTGAGACGTTGGGGACGTGCTCTTAGTCCCCTCACAGCCACGCACTCCTGATCTAATCGTGCGGGCCGAGGCGCCGTCTCSGCAGGGCCGCGGAGCCGCGTGGGACAGCAGCGGTTCCCAGGTTCTGCGCTCACAGCCAGGCTCTCCCAAGAGCAGTTCGTGCTGTGGCCAGAGTCGCCCTTCTGCGAGTACCTCGTTCTGTTTGCCAGATTTCAGGACGTTTGGGGTTAATAAAAACCACCGCTAACAGCTGCTGGTAATGTGATTTTGCAGCCAACAGCAGCGGTGCCGTTACTTGTGGCACAAGTAATTTCTGTTGAGAAATTCTGTGCTGTGAACCCGAGGAGGAACGGCTGCAGTTTGGGGGAAGTCAGGATTAACGGATAAATTGTTAATCCTCTAGGGCAGGGGCTGCTGTAACTCCGCCAGCCCCAGCAACATTCCTCAGCCACCAGGTGCTTGGTAAGTACCCTTCCCTCCTTCTGTGGCAAAGGCAGCACACAAGAAGCCAGAGTGGCTTTTTTCCTCTCGGGAACCTGCACCTCGAGGTGCAGCCCAAGCACGGAGTGAAAACCGAGGCTGGCGCTGACTCGCCTGCAGCCAAGCGCGGGGTGAAGCTGTCCCGGCGGGTCTCGAACTCGCGGCTCTCAGCACGAGCGGCGGCTCCACGTGGGGCGGCCGCGACTCTCGCCCTGAGGGGCGCGCGGCGGCGGCCGTTGGGCGCGCGGCAGTTCCCCACGTGYGGCCKCCGCCTCCTCCTCCTCCTCAGCACCGGTCGGCGCGGAGGGCGAGGGCGGGCGCGGCTCCTTCCCTGCCGGAAGAGGAAGGGCGCCGCGGGGAGGAGCCGCTGCCCGCCCGCAGCATCCCCGGGGACGGCGCGGGGACGGCGCTTCCCGCGGGCCCGGCCGCTCCGAGCGCCGGGGGGTGCCCGCGGCTGGRGCTTCCCGTGAGCTTCCGCCGAGGCCGAGCGCTTCCCGCGGCGCGGCGCCGCTTCCCTCGGGAAATCGCCTTTCCTTTCTTTTATCCGTTATTCTTTTTAGTTGAAACTCCTGCTTTTGGCTCGAATCAGGACTTTACCAAGGAGCCGGAGCAGCATTCCCACAGCTTAGCAGGTAAAGCCAGGCCTGGGAGACTTGGGAGCACGGAGCGTGGCAGGGAGGCGCCAGGAGGATGAAGCTGCCCACGGCGATGGATGCGCCCGGGCAGCTTCTCTGGGAGTCCCCCCAGGCCGGCCCAGCGAGTGCGGAGCGTGTGAGCAAGCCGGGAAGACCCTGGGGAAGGAACCCAAAGGGATCCCTAGGGAAAGGGACGGGAGACAGAGGATCAYGGGTCACGAATGCTTAGTCTGAAGAAGCAACTTCCCTAAGTGGAAAATCTGGCCGTGGTTAAGAGCGCTTCTCGCAGACAGCAAATGTCACAGTGGAGCTGAAGTCTTCTGCTTTTACCGACGGGTTGCCAGGGTTTTCAGATTGTACGGTAGTTTGCTTCCCAACAGAAAACCTGGAGAGGTTTGGACAACAAAAGCACTGGAGCACAAAGGCAGGAGCGTGCGATGCTTGGGATATTGCGTCAAGGAAGTTGCACATGGGCAAATCTTGCGCCAAGAGAAAGGTCAGCGCTAGCATCAGCCGGTTCAGGCCACACGCTRCTTGGAAGGGCAATGGGAATTAGGTAGAAAGGATGTTACGCTGTAGGCAGAATTCCCAAATGGTCTGAGAGTTCAGCTCAGTGATACAGTTCACTGGATGAATACACAGATTGTGGGAAAACCAAGGTAGGAATGGCCGTAAAAAACACATCTGTCAACTATTGGCTAGAGAAAGAGTCCAGGCCAGGGACTTCTTGTCTAAACGGATGGTTRTTTGGAGCTCCAGCTACTTCCATGACATTTGGATAAACAAAAAATGCTAAATATTTGTAGTGGTGATGACCAGATAAAAGGATGTGGTCCATAACCAAACTGTTGTTGTCACTAGCAGATGTAAGAACATTATGCCAAAGCTCAGTAGTTCAGTAAATGGATTGCAGGTGACCCCTTCCATGTTTACCTCATGATTTCTGAACCTTAGGAATGATTTGGCTCTAGTAAGCTGAAACTGCAGAAATGTCACAAGAAAAGGATTTACTGCTGAGCATAACTGTGTTCTTCAGTTAATGTAGTTGTATCTGCAGTGCCTTCTGTGTATTACAACCTGTCTTGTCCYGTGTAGAATTTTTATTAATATATTGCTCAGTATTTTCAACCCTGACACATCAAAGTCAGTGGATATTTTGGCATTGACTAATTTTCAGTTGGGTTAAATTGCCTCCATTTTCTCGTTTTGTTTTACTCTTTTAGTGCAATGAGTATTCAGTTTTTGTTTTGTTTCCAGTGGAAGGGATTTCATTGTTTTCTGGTAATATAAAGACATAATGTAGAGATAAATCTTTTTATTTGAATGTTCCTTGTTTTTGTTATCTCTTGAAATCAGGTTTTTCAGGATGGGGAAGGGATARGGACTTCCTTATTTGTTGAACTCTGAATGTAATATGACCTCCATCCTTGGTTAGGTCTTTGGGGCAATTTAGAATATTAAAAAAGAATCTTTGCCTCTGCTGATAATCTTGATATTTTTGGCAAATTAAAATATTACATCAGTTATTTTATGCCTCAGCTCAAAGCCAATCAGTGACTTTGAACCAGAAATTTTTATATATTTATATAATGTGTCAGAACTTTATTTTGTTGCTCTCCTAGAGCTATCTTGAGTATATCACTGCAATAATTAGAAAATCTACCTTTTTTGTTGTTAGTAACATTACTCCAGTCATTATAGCATACATTGAAGGCATAATCTAAATTACTTGCATGTAAATACTCAAGAGCAAGAGTGCCCTTTTTCATCTATCTTGTAATATCCGATTGAAAACATTTTGGGGAACTTGTATGAACTCTTCTTACACGTTAACAAAGCTTTTAACTCACTGTATTTTATTTAGAATTCTTCTATTGTAGAATTTTTAATCTTAGTGCTCTTATAGCTTCTTTYTTCTTTCTGTTCCCTGTGAAAACGAGGCAGCTTAATAAAGCCATGTTTTATTATTGTGAGATCRATAGAACGTAAGAGTGGGTCATCATGATACTTTTATGATAAATACCTGCAAAGAGCATCATACTGACTGGATAAAAATGTAACATTTTAGAAACAGAACACCTGGGAAAATGGCCCAGAGAGAGAGAGAAACCAGCGGGAGCTCAATTAGTGACAAGCAAGAACAGAGCAGCAATCGTGTTATTACAATCGTCTTYCTGGCTCTCCTCATTGACTTGCTGGGATTTGCTCTCATCTTGCCACTGTTTCCTTCCATCCTTGATTATTACAGCAAAACTGAGGTAAGTAAAAGAGAAAGCCTGCTGGAAATGCTAGGCATAAGATATTTAGGGAAAGAGAGGAGAAAGATCACTTTTCATGGGCAAACCAAAGAGGTGTAGGCAGAAYAACAATACAGAGCTCATTTAAATTGTTTATGGACTTAATTTGTTTAAGACTCTTGTTTAAGATCAATCCTCTTCTGTCTTGCTGCTTCGTTGAGCAAAGTAGTAGAATTCCTGGGTTTCTCCACTGCCGTGGCTACATGTGAGCTGCTGTGATGCAGAGAGAAGGGCAGGAGTAAAGCCAGCATCTTGATGACTTCTGTTGATGTTGTGGGCAAGACAGAGTAAACAACAGTCTGTAACAGATCTGGATAATGGGGTTTATTTAAGAACTAGTAAGATAGAAGTTTTAATCTTGCTTAATTATTTCACTTGCTCACTAACTTGCTCCTACCCCCAGCATCTCATTCATTAGGTCTCGACTTAGCAGCAGAGAGAACAACTGCAAATCTGGGGTGGTTCTCCAGAAATTCATGCTGKTTTCCTGCTGTGCGGTTGCTCACAGCTACCAGCCTCAGGTGCTACTGGAGAAGAAGAATTTGTCAGGAGGAAATTATTTTTGCAGCCCACACATCCCTCACTCTCTTTTTCAGCCCTATTCTACCTTCAGCTCTAGTTTCTCTCCCAACCCTAGCCCTATGCCTCAAGACCCCCAGTCGTGACCTTTAAGAGAGATTTCTTGTTCTTGTCACCTTCCTCATGCCCTTTCCAGACACACTCCAATTGCAGCTCTAACCTTTGTCTTTCCCTCCACCCTGGCTCTTACTCAAACCACTCACCCCGATCTCCAGGATTCTCCCCACTGTCAGTATTTTTCCTGCAACRTTTTTCTTAGGAAGCATATCTTCTCTAAGTCCTTTCCTTCCCAGAGCCCCTTTCTTTTGGAACATTTCTTCTTTCTGGAATTCTAAGCCCCTAATTTTCCCAATCTAAATAGTCTATGTGCAGATGCAACAGCCCAGGTCTTGTGTTCCTTCATTAATTAAAGAATTCAGATTGTGCAACTCCTGTTTAGTCCAGATGGWATCAAAATTTACCCTTGGCAGCTGCAGCTAGCAAGTAGTAGGCTGCTGCCTGAGAGCTTTATTTTCACCTGTTCTCTCCCTCACACATATATGTCTAATTATCAGCTGCCTGTTAGCAGTCACAGTTTAAGCTATTTTTTAACCTATGACCACTAATCAACCAGAAAATGTTTCTTTCACAAAAAAGGGGAGAAGAAATCATAGAATCACAGAATGGTTGAGTTTGGAAGGGCCCCCTGGAGATCATCTAGTCCTACTCAAGCAGGGTCACCTAGACACAGTACCTAGTTCACTAGAGCTTAATTCTGTTTTATTTTCAAAATAGCAAAACTGTGCTCCTACTTCTGTTTACTAGTTATCTCTTTTGCAGGATGGATTCTATTTGTCGTTGCAACATAGTGTGGATTGGTTTGCGGTGAAGGTTGGGATGCCTCCAGAGCGGAAATACAACAGTGTCTTGTTTGGAGGTATGGAAAATAAGGAAAGAAACAAATTGATGGGGGAAAAATCCTTAAATTCTGTTGTTTTCAGATTATTAGCTATGTTGATATGAGGAGTGATGTGCTATTACGAGGAGTAAGGCTAKGAGGAATTTGACAAATATAAAAATTACTTAAGTAGGCTGAAAGGAACAGGCCCTCAGGAACCTTATGAAGTTCAGCAGGAGCAAATCTTACCCTTGGGAAGGAATAGCCCTTTGCAGTGATGCAGCCTGGGCTGAGGAGCTGCTCTGCAATAAAGACCCTGATGAGCAGCATGAGCCAGCAGTGCGCTCTGCCAGCAGAGCTGGCCAGCAGCACCTTGGCCTGTGTGAGCAGTCAGTAGAGCAAGAGAAGTGATCATCCTCCTTGTTAAACCCTATTTGAACTTTTTAGGCCACATCCAGAGCAACTCCATCCAGGTTTGGCCCCCTGGTACAAAAAAGGCCTTGRTAAACTGGATCGAGTTCAACAGAGACACCAAAATGAAGGGTGCTGAAACATCTGCTCTTTGAGGCAAGGCTACGAGAGCTAGGCTTCTTCAGGTTTCTATTGCCTGCAGGGAGAGCAAGACTCTATAGCAGGGTTCATGGTGGGTGAATAAAAGGTAACAAAGTTGAGAGGTTCAGACTGGGTATAAAGAGAAACTTTGCAAGGCGAGGACAGTCAGTGGAATGGGCTCCCAGAGAGCTTTTGYATCTCCATCATATGAGGTTTTGGAACCCAACTGAGCAAAGCTCAGACCTCATCCCTGGTCTCCCCGCATTGCTAACCCTATGAAGAGCAGGTTGGAGCAGGTAACTTCCAGAGGTGCCGTTCAACCAGAACTACCCTGTGGTCTTGCACAATTTGTTCTTCCTGTTGCCTCATAAATACCGGCGTGCTGTCAGACTGTCAGGTTTGAGACAGTACTTCTAGCAGTTGGTCAGCTGGTGTAGCATCTGCTGTGCTAGACCAYGTGCAGTCACAGAAGTTACTGTCCCTTCACATATGATCCTTGTGTGGTTGGAGATCAATCAGTAGGAAACACCAGAATTAGAAGCTTATGAGCTCAAGTCCTGCTTTCCCACTAGGCAGCTATGGTGCAATACTGTTATAAATGTTATTAGCTAAAAGAGGCACAGCTGCTGGCTTGCAGTATCCAGTATCATTTGCCATTGCCAGGACTGCTGGTGTGGCTGAGCTCTACTAGGCATACTTGCCAGTCCACTTGCAAGGACTTGAAAGGTCCAGGTCACTTGAAAGGATAAGTAATTGTAAGCCTTTGTGGGAGGGTAAAGGGCTTGTGTTAGGGTGGACTTTTAAGCAGACTGTAACAAGAACATACCATTTTAATCAAATGCTGCATATATAGCATGTTACATATCAAAACAGCCCTTTTGGTTTCCTGTGCTCTAGAAATTTGTAAGAAGAAATTTTAGGATTCCAGTTTGTGATATGAAGGTRTCAGGGTTAGTTTCATCTGGAATAGCCTAGATTTTCTGTTAGATTTCGCCCAAGATGAGCAAAAGGCTTTTAAGTAAAAATCAGAAACCTTTATTATTATATATTATTGTATTTCTRTAATATATATTTATGTGAGTGTATTTTAACTATTTTAAGTAATTTYGTTGAGTATAACAGATATTAAAAAGCTTCTCAATTATTTTTCTGTTTCCCTACTGTGTGATTTTTGTTTCTGTCGTTTTCAGTGAGCTTATTGGCTTTGAATGGTAAGAGAATAGTTTTCTTCAGGAATGACTTTCCATCTCCTCTGAGGCCTGACTGCCTCCTCCTTGCCYCTTCTCACAGATGGTTTAAGGAAGGAGATGGTAGCTGTGTCTGCCTTGCTGCCTGTCCTTTCACATCTTGTGGCCTCTGCTCTTGGGAACTGTGTATCCATTCACCTGGCTCAGTTGCCTTCTAGGGAAAGAAGAAATCTGCTTGCTCCTCCCAGAGAGGTYTGCCTGATCCTGTTGCTGCTTGAAGAAAATACAGCATATATCTGAGAACATACAAATAAAACAGATACTGGTTTGCCTCAGAAGGGAAGCCAGTATTCCTTTCTGCTTTTTCTCACGAGGCAGAAGTATTGAGCCATGATGGGAAGGAGCATTAATTACCAGGCAACAAGGGTGCAAACAAAATGCCTGAGCTGACATAATATACACAGTATTTGACTTCTGAAGATTCCTATCAGATTGAGTTGAATTAACTGACCTGATAGCTGAACAAGGTGGGAGAAATAGATTAGCCATTTTAGAGGTAGTCAGCTGTTATCTCAGCCCATCTTGTCTGATTGTGCCTTAAATTGTTATACTAGAAGAGTTTTGTTATATTTGCAATGTTAAGCAGAGGCTGTCACTGTTATCTTCCTGTCTGTGTTCCTTTGTTGCCTGTGTTGGCGGTGTGGAGGACAGGGCATGATCAGAAAGGTATTTGCAAGATCATATTGTTGCTTTCCCCAGTGTGGGATCTATGTGTTCTCTTTCTTTCATGTTCTGCTTAGATGGCAACTTCTTCAAGACAGAAATGTTCCCTGTCAATGTCAAGGCCCTGAGGGCACCTTAATTGTCCTGACCAGCCTCCACCCACACACCTTCTGCCCAGGAGCTCCATGTAAGTTCAGGCCTGGGCTTTGCYTGAGCTCCATTGTAGATTCAGTCTCGTCTCCAGTACTGTCTCTAGCCCTGTCTCCTGGGTGGACTGAAGACTGCGGGTGACTTATCTCCTGGATAGCCCTGTGTTGTGGCCTTGGTTCCTTTCTCTGGCCCTTTCTCCTGCTGGTCTTGACTGGTCGCYCTGAATGGACCGATTTGTCTCCTTGCTTTAGCTGGGATTGCCAGGGGACCCTGCTGTCAGCACAGTCCTTTGCTCACCCTGTTCAGGCCCTGAGTGTGACCTTGTGGAGCAACCCCCTGTTGGTGTTCCCTGACAGTTTAGTGTTTGGCATGTCTGGTGTTGATGAAGTACTCAAAATGCAAGGAARGAAACTTTTGCATTTTGCTAACATAAACTGCCACTGTATCTGGAAAGTTTTCCACCGTTTTCTGGACTTTGGAGATGCGCTAAGCAACTGTTCTCCCCCAGGGTATTCAGTATCCTGCCATCCTTGAAGCTGATGGGAACAGAACTTGTGGTCTGTTTTAATTAGCACTGAMTGCTGAGGGATCTGTATTGTATAAAACAGTTTTTCTTCAAAAAAACAGGTCACAGCAAGGCATCTTCTTGCCTGCTTATTTGATAGTGTGATGCAAACTAATAAGGGCATGAAACTGGAAATGGCAAAAGAAGAATTAAAGATCACAAAAGTAGGAGATAGATTTAAAAAAATTCTGCGGTCTATTAAGTTACTCCTACCTCTTAGAGTGCCTTACTAATAGCAGCTCTTATGTTGTTCCTCCTATGACAAGAAAGAAAGAGTAGCTAAATAAATGCAACAGAATCAGGTTCAAACAATCAAAAATTTAAAAGAACTATGACTTTTGAAAACTGTATTATTTCTATATTGGGAACAAAAAACATGTTGTCAGTCAGGGAAACACTAGAGAATCTGCATTATAACCAGTGAGTTTGAAATTCTCTTCTCACCAATGAACTAATCAGTGAATTATTCAGCTTATCCATATTATTCTGGTCTGTCCATGTATTTGTCCCCTCAGTTAAATAACATTGAAAGATCTTAGGTGGTTTCAGAGACAATGCTGTTCTTTGTAGCAGTTCTTTAATTGTGTGTATGTTTTAGAGACATGAGAGAGAGTGATATATCTAGAACATCTTGACTGTCTTAGCTTTTAAAATGTACATCAAAAATCTAATTTTATTTATTTATTTGTTTATTTTAAGGTTTGATTGGCTCCATCTTTTCCATCCTGCAGTTTTTCTCCTCTCCTCTCACTGGGGCTGTGTCAGACTGCCTGGGGAGAAGACCTGTCATCTTGATGACAGTGGTATGTGTCTTGTGCGGATTCTAGTGCCACTATCTTACTGTGCAGTGTGGCGCTGTGGCCTTGTCAGCAGCAAAAAGGATTAGGAAATTTGAAGTTTGAGGTCTGATGGTTGCTGACTTTTTCTTGACAAGTCACTTGACCACATTTCCAGTTATGAGTGCTTAAACTTAGATCTCTAGGTCCGTGGTTGTACTTTGAAGGCACCAACATTTCTGTCCTTTTTTTTTTTTTTTTTTTAAAAAGACCTTACCACAAGGTACAGGAACCTGTCTTCAGACATGCTGTTTGCAAATGTTAAATTTAATCCTAGTACATTTTAGTCCCCCAAGTGCCTAATGATTGTTGTTTAGAAAGTGCTGTATAGCAGTGCAAGCATTTGTTATGAAAATGAGCGTTTTTCAAGCAATTTTCTATGTTGTTAGGCAGAAGATGGGGTTCTAGAACCAGTACAGAGCAAGTATGCACATACGTGGTAGATCTTGGCAATATTAGACATAAATCCTTCAGAATTAATTATATAAAGACATGTGCTTTTAACTTATTATGGGAGAAAACGAATATCCTCCCCCACAAATGTGTATCTGGCAAATGTGGAAAAATAATCTGAAATTTGCTGTGCTTTATAAAAGAACCCTTTCTTGCTTCTGCAGATGGGTTTAATAGCATCGTATGCACTGTGGGCTGCCTCTAGGACTTTCGGCATTTTTCTTCTCTCCAGGATCATAGGTGGAATAAGCAAAGGGAATGTCAGCCTTTCCACAGCTATCATTGCTGACCTGCACTCTCCGAAGGCGCGGAGCAAGGGCATGGTGAGTGCACGCCTGGGGGTATGTGCTTGGATTACTGCCCAGCTTTGAGYTGATTTCAGGTGCTCATGTTATCATTCCCGATCCAGCAAAAACACGACTTCCTGCAGTGCAGTATCTTGCTTTTGAAAAGATGCCAGATCATTTTGCTGGTCAACTCTCAGACATCATATCCTTATGACTTCTGCTTATAAACAAAATGCAGATGTCCCAGAGGTGAAAAACTGCTTGTAAAACTGTTATGAYTGTTGCTCCTGATGATAACTACATTCCTGATCATAACAGCTGAGGMAACTGAAAGATCTTTTATCTCAGAACAGCCCAGTTTGACAACTGGCACCCAGTTATAAGCACCTTCCCAATCCGGGCAAGTGCAGCAGGTTTGTAAGGTGCCCACTTCTGCCTCAGGATACTGCCAGGCGCATGACCCACATGGCTGAGGGAGCAGTGAGCAGRAGGGGCTTCTGCCCTTGCCTCCTCWGAAATGTAGTGGGTCACATGGAAGAACCCCACAGGCTGAACTTGGTTTGATTTTATTTATATATTTATTTTTATTCTATAAAAACTCTGCAGCCACAACTTCTACTATCAAATTGTTATAAACCATTTGGTGCATCAGCTGCTTCTAAGAAGAAGAAAGTTTTAGCTTTCACAGTAATAGTTACTATCTATTAATTAACTAAACTATTGAATAGTWAATGAATTTCCTGGTGAGACAAGATTTGTTTTTATTTATGATAGACATCCCACATTAGTAAATGAAGTGGGTCAAGGCCTATTTTTAGGGCTGGAGAACAAGAAGCTTAGCACAGTATGGCTTATGTTCATATGGCTGAGCTCTGTCTTCCTTCCGTTTACCTCCTTGCAAAGCAGGGTGAGCGTGTCCATTCCTCCTCCTGGGAAGTGCTATTCCCAGACTGTGCTGGAGCATTCATTCAGAGAGAGATAACTGGGGCAAGCAGAAAGGGATGCAGACCAAAGGGATGAGCATGCCCTGCTCTTGTTTAGGTTAGCATCCTAGGGTTAGTAAAATAGACTCTGGGATTCAGGATGGTGGTGTCCTGCGATGGGACGTGTTTGGGACCTGCATGGGTGAATATATATCTCTGAATGCCTCTTATAGAAATAGAGCCAGATCCTTCACTGTTGTGTTCTTAGGCAAACTTACTAAGGATGAGTCTTGTCAGTGTCCTTTTTAGTTCCCATCTAGTGCGTGCAAGTTGTGCCTTGTATGTGCTGGTTTAATAGTGAGTTAATAAATTCTCTTCATCATCTGCACTAGTTTCAGGCTGTCTCTTCTGTCAGACACGTAGTCCTAGATACTGAAATTGCTAAAGCATCTTAAGAGCTATAGACATCACTGTGAATTCCTTCTGTGGTCCTGTCTACCCTTCTGCAAACAGCTTTACACTGTAAAAGTTTATCCTATGATAAGGATAAGGGATAAGGATAAAGGCTGAAGGATCTTTAGAACTGCTGGCTGAGTAATCCCTGAGGTAAGAGAGTCATTATTCCCCTCCCCAACATCCTTTTGCTCMTAATCACCTGATAAAGGAGGATCCCTGGACATCCCTTCACCATGTTTCAGTTTGGCCCTACCCCTTTCCTGCCTAGTCAGTGATTAAAATGGGATAGTTATAAATTATTTTTTCCATACTTAATGCTCTTTGTGGTGCTCTCYTTGCTTCCTCAGGGTGGCTACATACTTTGCTTTGGTTGCATTTCCATAGGTAAATACCAGCAGATCCAAATTGTTTTAGGACGGAGCAACCTGAACAAACCAATGTCTAAAACTACACGTCAATGTTCACTTTATCCCTGCAGGCAATGATCGGTGTTGCTTTCTCCCTTGGTTTTACCTTGGGTCCCATGATTGGAGCCTACCTCGCCATGGAGGCGGAGAAAGGAGAAGTTTTCTTCCTTCGTTCAGCACTGTTAGCACTCACGTTTGCTGTGGCTGACTTAATTTTCATCTTCTTCCTGCTTCCAGAGACACTCCCCAAAGAAAAACGGGTAAATGGAACAATCTGGAGATCTGTGTTTCTTGCAAGCAGGGCCAGAATTTGAGAAATGTTGAAACAATGGAAGAAATAAGGAAGGGATTGGGCCAATATCCCAGAGATTTAGCTCATTCTTGGGACTGGGCTTTAGTACTCTAAGGTACTGGCAATAAAATGCAGTGATTTAAGACAATCCTACCTTCTAGCCCAGTGTAACATAAGAAACGTGTATAGTTAACATAGCTACTTAATTGCTGGTTTTGGTGCATTGTGTTTGAATTTCTCAAAAGCTAACGAGAACCTGGGAGGGAGAAAGCAAATTTTGAGCTATGATCACAATGGCTTCCTGGAGATGAATTTCAGCCAATMCAAAAAGTGCTTCCATCACAGAGCATGGATTTTTCTTCCAATTAGCCAGTATATGTTAGCAGTTTTCTTAATCATTATTTTATTTACGCTTGACTTATTTGAACACTAATTTAGCAAATGACTCCAACCTCCAAACTGTGCTGTCTTCCTAATATACAAAATATCTACATCTGCTATGATTCAGTGACTTTGTGGATTTGGGGGAAATCCATTCATTAGCACTGTGGGTTTTGTTGTTGTTTTTTTCTTTTTCCTTGAATTTTCAGGAAGCTTCTGWCTGTGGTGGACCTGCCCAGGCAGAACTCAAGACCTGCCCTGAGTGTTTCCCGGATGTGTGTCTCATGTGAAACTGATTGCTCATGTATCTTCCCAAGCACTACAATTATTTTTTTACAGCCTTTTCACTCTCCATCTGTTCTCCTTTCCTATTCAGCTATTTCTAAACRTTTCAAATAAAACTAAATCTTGTTCTTGATTAGAGCTGCTCACTCTGATGGTGACAACCTGCTGATGTAAGGAGGTACTGCAGAGTGGATTTATGTTCTAAAAGTAGCTCTGTGCTGTACAGGCTCTAGAAAGATGAGCGGGCTTCAGGATCTTTTAGAAATGTGCAAAGAACTCTTGAGATTTCTTCTGATAAACTAGTGCATGTTACTCAATATGTTTGAATTTTCACAGGAGAGTGAGTGCTCTGTCCCTGCTGTCTTGGGCTCTGTCTGTGCAGCGGTAGATATTTTATGGGGTGGATTTATGACTCTCAAAGTCATGCAGCCAGGTCCCAGTCATTCAAAATACACAAGGTGCTTAACTGCTGATGAGACTTTTCTTCTGTTTCCTGCCCTTTTGCATCTGGGGAATCATCCCATGTGATTTATGTGCTCTGAGGTGYTTGACATCAGCTGCCAGGCATCCTAGGCTGCTCTGCTTTTTCCTTGGGTGCTTCCTCACCATTTCTGAGGGGGCAGGGAGCARTTTTCATGGTGTCTGGATGACAGGACAAAGGCAGATATGGCTGAGCTGGAGCAGGTGTTCCTGGAGTGGGAATGGATGCGGTGGAAGGACAAAGCAGTMAAAAGAGGGCAAATTGTGATGATAACCGGTAGAAGGACGTGCCAGTGGGGTCAGACATCTGTTTCCCTGAAATATGCTGTGTTCTCATGATATCCTTGCAATTATATCACTCCTCTTCCACGTTAGGGAAGAATATTTCACGTTTGTTTGGACTGGAGTTAACCTGTACAAAGGGGAAGGTGAAAGGGGACAGGAGGAGCAGGGCAGGGGTCTCATCCAAAGAGGAGAGAGTTATTTGCTATCCTTGTTCCTCRTTTTTAATCATTCCTAAAGGTTCTCAGATGGAAAGTGACTGGAGATCTGTGCTTTTACACTGTGAGAGACACAGGTTTTATGTGTCAAGGGCTGAAAAAGCCCCTTGTATGAAAGGAAGAGCTGTATTTAAAGGTACTGTGAGGGTAGGACTGTTGTTTGAGGTGCTTGAAGTGATCATAAAGTAAAACTAAGCAGCTTCTGAATGACTAATTAGAAGCATAGAGATTAAATACAGGTTAGAGATTGGTGATTTTGAACCTKCAAAGAAACGAAGCTCCATATAATTAATGACATCCGTGGAAGTTGGCCTTGTAACTTTCTTGCTTGGGAGTATTGAAAAGCTTTGGTCAGTTTAAAAACAAAGTTAGCAGTCAGTGGATGAAGTTGCTTCTAGATCACTTCCTGGGGCAGAGATAGCAGTAGAAGATAATATAAATATTGATGGGAGACAAATTCTACAGACCAACCTGCAATCAGCCTTGTCTGCAGCTTGGCACCTTGACATGGAGGATAATTCAGAACACGTACACACTAAAAACCATTTTATTACTGGCAAACATTCCTGAAGAACCTGGCGTGTTACCGTGTTCTATGCAATGCAAGCACCATCAGGAGCTGGGGATGGCTGAGGTCACCTTCAGGAGATCCTGGTAGAGACCTCCTCAAAAGCATGAAGAAACTGCTGGGGAGAGTCTCTATACTCCCTGCAAGAGAGAGTAAATAATAGAAGAGGGAGTAAATTCCCTGCTATATCCCTTTGATGTGGGCAGTAGCAGCAGGAGGACTTTCCTGAATGGCACAGGGGGGTCGCTCCTTCTCTGGGATGAGAGAGGATGAGAGGGAAGGAAGTTCCTCAGGTAAATCTGTGCAGCTCTTCGAAGATGTCAAACACTGAGTATCATTATTCAGGATTCTTGAGTCTGTTTTATCTCTTTCTGTGACTGTCATGTGAAGTGTCAGCCTAAACTCCCACTTCAAAATGAATTCTTTCCTTAAGACATGAGATACTATTTCTGCTTCTATATTTTCTTCATTTTTTCCCTACTTTGGACTGAAAAAATAAGTAAATTAAAAAATTTAATTTACTAGAGATGAAAGAATAAGCATCTGCTAAACACTATTTTGATGAGGATCAGGAAGAATGTCACTAGAATAATTGAGAAACAGGAAGATCAGGAGTGCTATAAAATAAATTTTTCCCTTTAAAAAGCTGTACATAGTGCAGCTGAGCAAAATCTCTAAAATTGATATTTTCCTTTACTTCCCCAGTAGCTGTCACTGGCTGGTGAAAAGAAGCCTGAGTATCAAAGCAAGCAGTTTCTTGATATCCACAGCTGTGGATACTGTTCTCAGACCTGTGACACAAGCAATTCCTCAGCTTCCCTTMACATTGCAGGCAGATGTGCCATTATTTATCCAGTAAATATTCTTTGGACAGAAGGGATGATGTTTAAAGTTAACCAAATGAAGCCACCTTCAACCTATTTCTGTGGAGAATGAACGTCCTCCCTTTTTTAAGACGGTTTAATGACAGGGAAGAGCCTGTTTCCTCTGCTCATCCCTCCTTATCCCTGCTGGGAATAGTGCCGGCCCCAGTTCTGTATTTAGAAAGCCTGGGATATTACTGGGAGTAATTCAGACCCCAGTGCCAATTAGCTTGTTTCATCTCGGGTAATTTGCTTAGGTGCAGGAATTCACTTGAATGTTACTGCCACTTCCTTGCAGTGTTTCTTACATCTGCTTTGAAACACACACGTTTCTTTCTGTAATTAGGTCTCCTCAGTGACGTCCGGATTTCAGGCCGCAGTTGACTTGCTCAGTCCTTTGGCTTTATTCCAGTTCTCTGCAGTTACCCGAGGAAGGGATTCCCCTTCAGCAAAGAGTGAGTGTTTGCTGGGCCTTTTGTTTGATATTTTACAGTTGCCTTGTGGAGGGGGTGGTGTCTAAGTGAAGTCTTTAGTGTGAGCAGCGCTCGGTTCTCTCTTTTTAAACCCGCGTTGCTGCCACAGATTCCTGAGAACACTGGCCCTGTTATTCCCAGAAGATGGTTTTAGACACTAGTGTTTTGAGGAAAGGATCAGAGGAAAGGAATATTAGCCCTTGGGATAAATCCTGGTAAGCACTGCATTGGCAGAAAACCGAGCAAAATCACAGACCATATGGGGCTTTGTGTGGTACGGCTCTAAAAGTAACATTTCAGGGCATTAAAGATAATACAGATGTTCATCTTAAACGTTTCAAATATATATACCATGCATCCTGAGACAGCTGACAGTGTGAGGCAGAAGGCCCACATGGGGTGAGTGGGAGCAGGGTGTCGCAGGGACAGAGATCAGTGGTTTTGGCCCTCCTCTTGTCATAAGAGGGAATCTATTAGAATCTGATTAGTGTGTTGTTTGTGTATTTTTTAAAATGAGCTTCTAAAGTCAGACTTTTTCCCTTATTTTTCTTTGCTGTTCTATGTTTTAGTGATGCTTGAAAAAATCACTTTTTTTTTTTTTTAACTAGACCTTCAGAATCTCAAAATCCTGGGCCTGGCTTATTTCCTCTACCTCTTCCTGTTCTCTGGCCTGGAGTATACTTTGAGTTTTCTGACTCACCAGAGATTCCAGTTCAGCAGGTACAGGGTGCATGGAGGATAAATGTTTCATACTTTCTCTAGGATATTTTCCAAAAGATTAATCTAAGGCCTCTTCATTTATTTTCAAGAATAGCTTTAAGAGATTAGTAATTATCAGCTAAAAAAACTAGGTAAACAATATTTTATTCGATTATAGATGGACTTCATTGGAAGAATTTAAGAAAAAATATGCACACTATCTGTCACAAAATGAAATATTTGTTGACTATACAACTCAAAGCACCTAGAGAGAAAATCACTACACAGGATTTAAACTAAAGAACCTGAAATTGTTATTGCTGGGCTGGTGGTACCTGTTAGAGAGAGAACTTTTTCTCCTCTTCCTTAGAAGAGTCCTTCAGTACCTGAACAAACCTGGAAGCTCAAAACAGGCCGGGGGAGAAGCAGGAGAGCAGCCACTAAAGATGGCTCAGCTGAAGGTGCTTTTCCTGTTAGACTGCAGCCGGGAACCTGACCTTGCAGCTTGGTTCCCTATGTGTATCCTTCCCTTTGCGCAATGCTTGGGAAGTTTGTCTCCTCTCTCCCTGTCTTTGGTTACAGGGAGTTAGGCCATGGTAGCAGCTTAGCTGATGCGTGTGTGTCAGGGCAGTGTCTTCCTCGGTGTCGAGCCTGCTTCCCTGCAGCTGTCCCGGGAGAGCCGAGCAGGGAGACGTGCAGCTCGATGCAGGTGCAGGCGAGGAGTCCCACCTGAGAATATCCACATTGCTGGGCAGTTAGAGGGGAGGGCGTTTGCAGAAATGCCTAAGGGAAGGTGGATTTATGCTGGGAGCGACGGTGCTTCCCAGGGCCCCCATCACCACCAGCCCYGTTTGGCCTTGGTGCCCTTGATCCAGCTCTGCGTGAGAGGTGGCAACAATTCGGTTTTAGTTCCCTTTCTCGATGATGCAGACGGCCTTTTCYTGGGAAGCCACGGAGTCACTGCGCACGGGGCAGTGACTCGGGCGCAGGTAAAGCAGCCGGGGCCGCGTTGGCCAGCGCTCCTGCTGCCAGTGAGGGCCAGGTCGACCTCCCCGCTGTCTCCTGCCACAGGAACCAGTGTCTGCAAGTTAAGAATTCTGCACTGCTTGCAGGAGGATTTGAGAGCGTTTTATCTCTGTTRTTCAGGAAGGGGTCTAGGCTGGACCCATAAATCTGGGCTGGAATGTTTTGTGCGTGACTCTGACTTGTGTTTTTGCCTCCTCTCCAGCATGCAGCAGGGCAAGATGTTTTTCTTCATTGGAATAACAATGGCTGTGGTCCAGGGAGGCTACGCTCGCCGCATCAAGCCAGGAAATGAAATCAGAGCTGTAAAAAGGGTAAAAAAACATAAAAATTTGCATTCTTCTTTCCTTTCTCCCCCCAAATCTGGCATGTTAATTTTCAGCTCAAAGAGCTATGCAGACTAGATGGAGGCTACAGTTGTACTTGTTAAATCCAAAGAAAATTCTAGCTCCTGCAGTTAAATGGCTTCAAGATATTACTGAAGCTCTAAATTCTTCATAGATATCTGTGCTGCAGGGAATGCAAAGTGAGCGTCTGTGCAAGTAAAGCGGGTAAAAATGCTGTGAAGTTGTATTTTAGTTTTAATGCTTTCTCATGCAGTACAGATACTGAAACTATTAAAAAGAAAAGGCATTTGTGAAAGCTGCATGTGCCAGGGGAACCCAGGCTGCTGGAGCCTGGGTGCTCAGAACGAGAGCCAGAGTCTTGTTTTGTTCTTTGCCTGGGGATTTGGAATGCCCTTCCCCTTCCTCCCTCTCCCCCTCCCATGTTATCCTCTTGGCTCCAGAACCTGGGCCTGGGAGGGGCTGACGTAGCTGCAGAATCCATCAAGGCTGGAAGTTGTTCTGCTGCACTTTGGCTTTCTGGGTCTTTTACCRGCCGAGGAGAGGGAGCAACCCAGGGGTAGCTCCTTACCTGCACCTCGCCCCGGGGAGGGACAGCACAGAGCTGGTGCTGGAGGATGGCCCCCAAGAGCCTTTCCCCCTCAGTCTGAACGGCTGCGSGTGCTGCTGCTTGTGTTGGAGGTGACGGGGCAAGAGCGCAGCGGTGTCGGCTGCACTGCTGCGAGCGGCCACAGCAAGCGGCAGCACTTAAACAACGTCCTTCCTTCACTAGCAGCATGGCCAGGTCCCCTGGAGGAGCCTTCACAAGCAGATCTGTTTCACAGGGCCCCCTCTGTCTCTTTGCAGGCCATAGTGTTGCTGATCCCGGCTTTCCTGCTCATCGGCTGGGCGCCAAACGTGGCCGTGCTGGGCGCGGGACTGCTGCTCTACTCTTTYGGTGAGCGCTGAAATATAAGCTGAGTGTCAGAACATAGTTTTCTCATAGTTTAAATCACTCCATTTAAGAGGATCTACTTTAAAGTCAAACTAGAACAGAGGTTGACTTCTTGTTTTATAAAATGTGGAAAAAAGAGCAGYTGTTTATGCCCTAGTGCTGTTTGTAGCAGGAAGGTGCAAGGAACAGATATTTGGATTTTATTTCTTCCCTCCCCTCCTTTCCATCCCTGACCACCCCTAGAAGCGTCATCACCTCCCCTAACTAGCGGGGCCTGGCTGTGCTGCTGCGCGTGGTGCCTTGTGGCTCCAKGGCCAGGAGGCTGGTGCAGGGCCATGGCCTCATCCGGACCTGTAGCTCAGGCAGCGGCTCCAGGGGCATTCTGCTCCGCGTGCACAAAGCGCTTCCTCCCTGGCTGCGCTCCCTGTCACAGGGCGAGAGCGCAGTGGGCGCAGCTCCTGCCTTGAGGATTGAGAAATCCGGTACCCCTCGCTTGGAGCCATCTCTGTTCCCCAGGGGGGGAGCCCATCACTGTGGGGGCAGCAGCAGCCTTAGCCTGTGAGCTGGAAGGGAGCCCCATCCATGCTTGCGGCTGGGCCCAGCAGTACCGGGTGGGGGTGGGGGGTGGGGGGGGAGGTGGTACCCGGGACAAGCGCCGAAGTCGGGGGGAGGGAGGAGAGGAGCACCCGCTGGGAGCCCTCGTGGCTCCTGGTGCTGGCGGCTGTGCAGAGCAGGTGTTACTGAATGGGGTTAGAGCATCCGAGCTCAGCGGGGTTCCCTACACCAGCCACGAGTTGGGGCTGCGTGGGTTCCAGTGTTGCTCTCGTAACCGGGTCGAGCTGTTGCGTGGTCACTCATTGTCTCTTTTGTGGGYTGTTTCCAGCTGCTGCTGTCGTTATCCCGTGTTTGTCTGCAGTGGTGTCGGGCTACGGTGAGTGCCGCTGTTCTTGTTCTGCGGGCAGCGCTGGGCGCCGTGTTGCTGCCGCCGCAGGAGTCCAGCAGTGAGCGGGGCGGCTGCACGTGGGGGCCCTGCAGTGCTGAGCACTGCGCCCGGGCTCCCTGCTGCCCTTGGGCAGCATCACCAGGAGAGCAGCAGCTGCTCAGGGTGAGGAGCAGCCGCCTCCTGTGTGACCAGGAGGTGACAGGCAGGGCTGGAGGGGCCAGCGCTGCCCTTCAGGGACCTTGTCCCATTCTCAGTGCTGCTGGGGAGCCCTGAGGCTGTTCCGCTCATCCCTCAATCCGCTCATCATCAATCTTACAGGATTCCCATCCTGTAAGAAAGCCTAGACAAAAGCAATGTTAATAGCACTTGTATCTGAAAATTGTCTGTGCTTTGTAACGAAGCTACTGGATCTACCCGCATCCATCAGGCTGACAAAGGAGCTGGTACCAGTGACCAGCAGTCTCGTGCATCACACCTCTCCTGTGTGACCCAGCTGCTGCTGCATCTGCATGCACATATGTGTACATGTGTGTCTGCACACACCTGTCAGGGCAGGCTCTAACACACCCCATCCCAGTGACTCCTCTCTGCTTGTGCAGGTGCTGCCAGCCAGAAAGGGAGGGTCATGGGGATCCTGCGGAGTCTGGGGGCCCTGGCCCGGGCGCTGGGGCCCATTCTGGCTGCAACAGGTGAGTGAGGCCTTGTGCCGGGAGCCGCGGTGGGTGCGGATCCCTCAACCCCTCTCTGCAGGGGCAGGGGGGCTGCAGAGACCGGGCGGATGCAGCCGGCCCTGCTGCAGTCGAGGCAGGCGCCAGCAGCACCTCCCACACCCCAGGGCTGCCCCAGGGAGCCAGAGCAGGAGCAAAGGCTGCTCTGGAACCAGCCCCGCAGCACCAGGGCAGTGGCTGCCGGTGGCTCAGGGGTCTTGGCGGCCCTTTAGGTGAGACCAGACCCTGTCCTGGGRAGCAGCCCTGCTGTGACAGGCAGGAGCCCCGAACTTTGGCTGTGTGGTGGGTAAAGCTGAACAAGGGAACCCAGGAGGTGAACAGCAACTGGTCCCCCTTCAAACAGGCAAGAATGAGCCCATCTGGTTTAAAATACCCATTTTCACCATACCGTTTCCTTGGCAGCCTGGCGCTGACTTGCCTGCACACAGGTGCTGAGGAGGCAGTAGTTTTCATGTCCTGAAACCTCTATTTTTATTTGTACCAGGAAGCTGGCACAAGGCGTTGGCTGCCTGTCTGTCTACTCGCATGCAAGGACAAGAGCATTAAATACTTGGTGTTGTTTCCTTTCCAGTTTACTGGCTGGCAGGGGCGCAGATCTGCTTCACCGTGTGTGGCGCTTCCTTCCTGCTCCCCTTGCTGTTCCTGCGTGCCGTACAGGAGCAGAGCAAGGCAGCGTAGAGGCCACGAGGGCTCATCTGCACGGGGCTCTGCCCGGTCAGCGGCCACACACGAGGGCTCTGCCCAGTCAGCGGCTGCGTGCGGCAGCCTGGCTGCTCCCGCCGGCCTCGTGAGCCGCTGCGCCAGCCCTGGCTCTGCCCCACAGGCCTGAGGGCTGCTCTGCCTGCAGAGGGGGTTAGCTCAGAGCTTTGAGCCACTGCCCTAAGACGGGACAAGCCCCAGCACCAGGCAGGAGGCTGGAGCTGACTGCTACGCTGGCACAGGGGAGCTGTTTTTAATGCACAAATAAACTTTGAGACATGTTTTACATTCCTAATAGGGCTGCCTAGTTCCTCAATGCCCAAGCACTGTTTTCTGCATCACAAACAAGCTGTTCTGGGACACTGGGGCCTGGAAAGGTAACTGCAGGTGAGAGAACACAGCAAGCTAAGGCGTGGAGCTCCAGCCCAATTCAGTGCTGAGCCCTGTGGAAGGAGCCCCCCCCACAAGCCAGGGTGGGTCTCAGCTGCTTCCTCAGCTCAGGCAGCAGCCATGAGTCCTGGTTTCCTCCTTCCCCTGCAGCTCAAGTCCTTCTGCACTGGGCTCAGGCTCGTCTGGGAAGAGCCCAACCCAGAGTGAGCCCTTTCCTTTATTCACTTACTCATCATCAATCAATACATTAATTGATCATTAAAAGAAAACTAGAGTTAATTCAAGGCTCATAACTAGACTTGTAGAATAAAACTGTACATGAGTTGAAAGCAGAGGGGAAAAATCTTTTTTAAAGAGTTTTATTTGTGAGTAGAACTTAATGATACAAGAAAAAAAAGAAAAATACAGGACTTGATTTTGCCCCGAAGTGTGTAACCATACCATACATAACTACATTTTTAAATCTTTGTATTACAATATGAAAGAACAAACTACAAAATTAGAAATTAAAAATCATTGCATATGTGGTCAAGATAAATGGAAGGATCCCATTAATGAACAGAAACAGAGAGCAATTAGTAATTCAGTACGACCGTGGCAGTCAAACACGCGTTAGCAGAGTGAGGACCAGGGCTTCCTAGCGCAGAGGACGCGGGGTAGGAGGGAAGCTGGAAGCCGTGAGTGCTGCATGGCTGGGCCGGGCCCTGTGCAGACCCGCAGGGCTGCCCCACACCGGCCCCTCTGCAGGTGTCTGCTGCTTTACCAAGGGCAACGTGTAATGCCAGCCTGAAAGGTACCTCCACATCCTGCTTTGAGAGACACTCGCTGCGAGGCTGAAGCGTTTCCCTCCCTGCTCGGGGCTTTAACGTCTCCTGCTGTTGTTACCCGGGCAGCGACGTCCTCCAGCTGCCCCGAGACATCACGGCTCTGCACCTTCCCGCGGGCGCTACCTGTCTGACCTGGCRGCTGCTTTTAGGATTAGTGCTAGGCAAAAGCATGGCAGCAACGCAAGAAGGGCCAATCCGAGGGGAAGCAGTGTTCTGTACCATGCTGCAAGTTAAACACACACTTGGAGCAAACTGGAAATGCGTCTTGAACTTCAGCTGGGGTCTCAGTACTTCACTGCTAGCAACAAGATCAAGAAATACCAGTTCTGGTAAATGAAAACAATTCATTAGAAACGTGTTAAATATTCCATGTCATACACTTAAACTTTTATCCTAGGGAGGAGTAAACACTAGAGGCTGCAAATGGGGGCTGCACAGGCACCCAGGGAGTTCTAAGGAACAGGTGCAGCCCAAGCTAAGGCCCGAAGGCGAGTGCCCTCACTCTGCCTCATTGCTGGAAAGCTCTTCCACACAGTTAGCTACTCTTTAACCTCTGCACTTCTCCAACAGCCAAACTAAGCAGTGACCAGCCGTAAGACACGTCTCCCTCAAACTACACTCTAGAGAAAAAAAAAAAAAAAAACGGGGCCTCTCTCCTTCGATGCACAACCTGAGCAGCACACACCCTCGCTACTGGCCCTCCCGTGCAGAGCAGATTTCAAGTGCCAGCTAAAGCAACGAACAAAGCACAGTGAAGAAGCACTTCCATTCCRTGACAGTGGTCGAGGGGAGGAAGGTGACGTCTGGCGAGTGCCAGGCTCTGCCGCACGGCGCTGCCAGGTGCAGGATCCCGGCTCACGGACRTGCTCCCTCAACACCCGCTGCCGAAGGGTCCGCTCTGACACTCGGCATCTGGGAGGAGACGGCGCCCGGCACGACACCTGAACRGAGCAGCACCCGCGGCAGCCGACTGGGGCATCTGTAATCGTGAAAACTATTCTCATTCTTACCTAAAGCAGCGTGGGCTTGGAATTAACAGCAGTGATCCCATGCCTTCGTAACGGGGGGCATTTACATCTGTTTACAACGCGGGGATCAGGTCAGTGGCGGCTGCTGAGCACACAGGATTAGCACCTCTTCGCACATTGATTTCTGGTTATAATCTTAAACAATCAAGCCATAACTCGAGGGGCTGCTTGGATTACTTGCTGCATTCATTTACATGATAAGACAAAACACTCAGTACAATCTGGTACATTCTAGTGGTTAATGAACTTTAAAACATGACAGTGGTTCYGCGGTGTGTTTAGCCTTTAGGAGTCACTCTTCTTTTTGTTCTTCTTCAGGAAGGAAGGGGTACGAAACTTCTTTTTCTTTTTCGATGGGGACTTCCCTGGGGATTCATCACTCCCTGCGTCGGCGGCTGTCCCTTCCTCAGCCGCTGGCGTGAGCGGCTCTGGGGTGGCTCCAGCCTGGGGTTCCTTCTTCTCCACGGCAGGGGATTCGGGGGGGCTTTTGGGCAGCTCTTCCTCACACCTCCCTTCCTCCCCTGCCGCGGGAGGGAAGCCGAGTGCTTCGGAGGGCTCGTCAGGGGTGAGATCCGGGAGGGTTTGCTTGAACGTTGCAGCGTCACTGTCATCTCCGCACGGCGGCTCCTGCTGCGGCTCTGGCGGGCGGACAGACAGCGACACGGTTAGTCGGTGCCTCCCGCAGCCAGCGGCTGCTGATGAACACGCACGCCTTTGCTTCGCGGAAGCCTTTGGAATAGGGCTGCTCCCCCCTTGCCTTGGGCACAGAGCTACGAACGGGATATTCCAAAGGTTCGTTGGGGTTTAACCTTACTACAGATCACAAAGCTGCATTTGCCCATGTGGGTGTAAATCAGAAATAAAGTAACTATTGACACTTCTCTCGTGCTTTAGCTCTAACACTTGCAGATAACATTAGACTTGAGCATAATATCCATGAATTTTACTAATTACTCTTAGTTTTTGCTACCACTGGAGAGAATGCTGAATTTCCTCTATTTTTTTTTTTTTTTTTTTAAACTAAGTTGGTGAAACCAATTGTTGGTTTTTGGTCTTCTGAGACAGAGATCCATCAATATTCAGGCTGCTGGCCTGCCAGTTCTAATGGCAATATTTGAATTCATTATGTTCTTCTTCAAGATCTAACAGCATCAGAATATRATTTTCTATCGCAAAGGCTTCACTTCATTTTGCAAGATACATGGGAATACAGCACAGAATCTGATAAGTAACATCTATGTAGTTCAACAAATTAAGTGAGCTCAGCGAGTTAGGCATTAAGGTGCTTTTGTTGTTTTTAAGCCACRTATGCAGTGTCTAACCCCAGCACTTACCCTGGTAGGAGCAGGGTCACTAAGGCAAAGGAATCTTGCAGTAGCTTTACGTGCAGAGGCGAGTTTCAGCRTTGCTCTCTGAACACCACCACTTTTCTCATTCACCACTAAGCCAGAGAGATGTCCTGTTTAAAGCTYTTCTGGCTGCACTGTGTATTTAACTAGCACTTTTCAAAGAAAAACCTGCTTTTCAGCACTGTGCTCAAGCTGGAAATAYCCCCTCAAATACATTTCTGCTGCTGTTATGTAAGCAGGAATCTAGAGCAAAACYCAGGCCAGACTCCTGTGCAAGGCACAGGAGACAGGCAACATCTTTTTCTTTGAAACATAAAAACTTGTTAGAGGATGCAGGTCGGCATTTGTGTCAACTTCAACAACACTGGAATTTTCAAAGGAATTTACAGAAAATGCTTGATACATTCCCATTTTTTTCCTATGGAAAAGACACTTAGCATCCTTTTAATTTCTGCCGGGTGGGATTATTAGCCTCCTAACACGTCTTGCCGGACTGTTGGGTGGCTATCTGCTGGGAGACCAGCACATTCCGCTCCAGGAGGTGAGGTCAGCCCGGGCGCAGGCAGAGCCAGGCRCCCCGAGCGTGCAGCTCACAAGCTCAGGGGCTGCATCGCGGCACAACGCAGAGCAGAGGAGCAGCGAGGGCAGCTCCCRGTGCCCCCGGCCCTGGCTTCACCCCGCACACGTCCCCAGCGCACGGCTGCCCCAGTGCGGGCAGCACCACCTGCAACTCCTCCCCACTGCTCCGCTACCTTCTGCTCCCTCAGGAATGACCTSGAGGCACTGACTGGGGTGATGCCTGAGCGCCGGCACGGCATTTGTTGATCCTGTTGATTTTTCCCCCGTTCCTGTAAATTTTGGTTAAAAGGGGGTGGGGGAGTTGAAAATTCTTAAAGAATAGGAAGCTAGTCAAATTTGGACAGCATCTGTCAGCTGACCTGGGCATTACATAAAGTATTTAAAATCTCATTTATCTAGAGYAGCTATCCTCCCCATTTTATAAAAAAGCATCAACTCTACTGAACACATTATCATTAATCTGGACCAAAAGAAATTCTTTAGCTCACTACAGGTGACACTGCACCGGAATTGGAAAGTTCTACAAAGTCCACGTTGGATAAAACACACAACGTGCACAAGGCTTCTTATGTKGCTTGATGGATTCCAGTAGCATGGCCAGGAAGGTCTCAAAACAGGGCACAGAGTCCCTCAGCAAGTCTGCTGCTGATACCCAACCAGGAGGAGCACCTGGCACCCCAGAGGGCTGCGCTGCCACCCAGAGGGACCTGGACAGACTGGACAACGGGGCAGTGAGAAACCTCATGAAGTTCAACAAGGGCAAATGCAGGGTCCTGCACCTGGGGAGGAATAACCCCAGACRCCCGTACCGKCTGGGGACCGACCAGCAGCTCTGCAGAGAGGGACCTGGRCGTCATGTTGGACAAGCTGACCACGAGGCAGCAGTGTCCTCATGGCCAAGASAGCCAATGGGATCCTGGGGTGCATTACGAAGARCGTCTCCAGCAGGTCGAGGGAGGTGATTCTGSCCCTCTCCTCCGCCCTGGTGAGGCCGCACCTGGAGTATTGGGTGCAGTTCTGKGCTCCCCAGGACAAGAGGGATGTGGAGCTGCTGGAGAGAGTTCAGCGCAGGGCTACAAAGATGATCAGGCACCTGGAACATCTACCCTATGAGCAAAGGCTGAGAGAGCTGGGCCTGTTCAGCCTGGAGAAGAGAAGGCTGAGGCGACCTCATCAGGGTACGTAAATACCTCAAGGGAGGAAGCGAGAAGGATGAGGCCAGYCGCTTCTCAGTGGTGCCCAGAGACAGGACTAGAGGAAATTGCCACAAACTGAARCATCAAAAGTTCCACAGGAATTTAAGGAAAATATCTTAACAGTGAGGGTGACAGAGCCCTGGAATAGGCTGCCCAGAGAGGTGGTGGAGTCTCCTTCTCTGGAGATCTTCAACACTCGCCTGGATGCCACCCTGTGCCATGGGCTGTAGGTGACTCTGCATGCGCAGGGGCGGTTGGATGTGGTGACCTCCAAAGGTCTCTCTCAACCTTAAGGATTCTCTGACTCTATGATAAGAGATTGCGCTGCAAAAGCTACACACAGTTTCAGAACTTGACCCCATGTCAAGTTGCAGGTTTGGGGACAGTAACTGTGTCTACATTMAGGCTTCCCCTTTGCAAACATCCACCATGGCAGAGAAGAATTTTGAAAACACCACTGGTGCTTGTGCTTACAATTCACAGTATTTATGAAAACAAATTTTTTTTTTTTGCCCAACACAAACAAATGTAGACACACATACAAGTTATGTCCTGAGTTAACACAAAGCACGTCTGATTCCAGCAGCTCCAAAATAGCAGAAGTTTGAGCAGGGACTTTCTGCAGAGAACACCATCGTCCCACAGAATTCCTGCCCCCAGGAGCTGTCAGGCCATTAGCTCCTCAGTACTCTACTGTACGAACAACTTTGTGTGTTTGTCCTGAAAAACTTATACACCTTGAGGAGCTCAGAGAACACAGCTCTCTGAATTTTCAGTTCAACACAATTTAGAATTTTTTAGTAATGTCTCGGACACAGTTTTGACTTTCATATCTAAGACAAATACAAAACAGGACATGAAAAGAGAGGGAGCCAAACAGGTTACTTGGAAGTCTAGTTAGGAATATAATCTGATGTAGCCCTGCAGAGCTYGCTGAAGCAGCTGTAGAAGTTCCTGCCACCAACTACTTACCATGATTCCTCAGCTGAGACTGGGATCCCCCTCCAGCTAACACATATATAACACATACCACAAGTAGGTCCATCCCCAATCCATGCAGAAGGCAGCTGGATGAGTTGAACACACCAGCGGGGGCACTTCTGCACTGAAATGGATTGGGAACGCTCCACCATTTCATYATCAGGTCTAAGCCGTGCAGGCAGCAGCCAACTCGTGGGGCAGAAACTCCCAAAGCTGTTTTAGCTACGTCTGAAAGACAACTCCAGACTATTCCTTTCCAAACTATGAGGAGTCAGAGACACAAATATGGAGACACACAATGTCACTTCCGCAGTCCCCGTTAAAAGGGGAGTGCATGTCGCACAGACATGCGAATGTCTGTGACTAATTAGAATTTCAGGAAATTAACAACTAAAGAAATCAGTCTCAACTGAGAAGAGCCTGCTTTTTAATGCAAAACAAAAGCAAAACMAAAAAAATAAAAACAGTAACAAAAACGCAAGGGCAAAGCAAAGCACACAAGCAGGTCAGAGTATGGAATGATACTTACTATGGTAACAGGTACTCTTTAGCATATCCATCTCCTGTTTGTAACGCAGCCACAAGAAGAAAAAAGCACAAGTAGAGAATCTATGCATTCATCACAGCCATYGTGTTAAATTAGAATGGTTGCAACCATTCTTATAGGAAATGGAATGAGATGGAGTAGTGAATGGAAGACTTCAACAGACAAGTGATATATCCAATGTACAAGGGAAAGGAAACGAGACAAAGCTTAGATTACACCCGTTCAACATATTTTTTGTTTGTTTTGAGGCAAATGCAGGCAGCTCTGCTTTCATTTTAGTTGGAATTACTATGTAAGGTTAGTGACTAATAACGCTGAGATTCAAGTTGGAAAAACATTTACTGAGGTGTAATCCAAGTACAATAACGCTTAAGAAATGTGCAGTCAGCAAAGGAGAGTTACAAAACTGTCTAATTTATGGCTGGTTCACCATCAGACATTATTTTACTTTTTAAGAGCACTTCTCTCTTGCAGAAAATGCACAAATGGGGATTTAATTTGAGAAAGACCAGGACAGGAMAAGGCAACTCGGAAGGGGTGATAATTTGTCGTTATGTTAATGCACACTTCTTTATTATTGTAAACATAACCCCTATTGTACTAAGAGTTTAGAGAAGTAAAACACAAGTAGTAATTTACCTTTATTAGTTACTAGTTCGTATATTGTCATGTGTCAGTCGCTAATGATGCRGTTACTGGTTTCCCTGCCCCAAAGGAAAGGGACTCCCTCTACGTTACCTTCCTCTGCTTTGACGGGCGTGCTGGGAGGAGTGCGAGCCAGAGCGGGGTCRGGGGGGCTCCTCTCCTTCTCCTGCCTGCCGTCTTCTGAGGCCTCTGCAGATGTACAAGAGCAGCAGTTAAAGGAAAAAAGAAATGAAAGAAGAAATGAAAAATATTTCAGCACGGTATGAATACAGGGCCATTCACGCCCCCTCCCCAAATAAATACTTTTTTTTTTCTTAATCAAAATTCTGTTAGGATATTTAACAACACCAAAACAAGCAAAAGAAAAGTGATACTTTTTTAACAAAACTGTTGAAGTTTGGCTTTGTTTTTGTGTCTCCTGCCCCCGCCCCCACAGAATGGCCTAATAACATAACTGTTTGTGAACTAGTTTAGCAGACTATTTGAGAAGTATTAGGGGGAAAAAAAGCAAAATATAAACACATCCACAGTCAAAAATACTACTGGACTTGCACAAAATGGTGTTCTTTTGCTTGCTTTGAACCGTTTGCTGGATCTCAGAGAAAACAAAATTGCATACCAAAGGAAAAGAATGAGAAACTTCATAGATAATCAGAAAAACATGCAGTAATTAAATGATTCAAAACAGATTTTGCAGTGCTTTGTATGTATATTATTAGTAAGGAGAGTYCCCCTTGCTTCCAGGTTTTAATAGTCCTAGAGGCAAAAGAAAACATTAACAGAGCAGMCCTTGCCTCAGGAACAAAACACACCATCGCTCCATAGAGTTCACCTGCACAATTACATAGTGAAATCAGTCCCAGAGACAACGGAGTCAACGGACAGAATCTCCAAATGGGGTAGAAAAAGATTTTGTTCCTCAGATTGCAAGCATAACTATACCATATTCATAATACCTGAGGCCTCAGCCAAGAGGTCAGGATTAGACCTTAATGCTTTGATCACTGCAGTGTGAAATTCCTTGTGAGGTGACTTCTGCACATCTGGCTCTTCTTGGTTAAGATGTGTGGTGACTTGCTGCGTGGTCTGACAAGAAACCCATGCAGCAGCAAACTGAGTGTTATCTAAAGACTTAGACAGTGATGACACTTCACGATCCTGCACAGTCTTCATATCTGCTCCTTGAAACGTTTGGGATCTGCCTTTCAAATCCAGAGACTTTTTATTTGAAGCATTTTGCTCACTGATGTTCTGATTTCTAAGCAAAGCACTTTGTTCCCCAGCTGGTGTCTCTCTCAGTAACACAGTCTCTCCATATTTTGAAACCTTATCTAAGAAGGACGTAGCAATGTTACTGAGAGAATAAAGGTAGGCAGTTACACAGGCACAACAGCACAGCATCCCCATCCCTCACACAGCCCCAAACTTGTGTAATTGAATAAACACCATCTACGACGAGTTATCCGAAAGGGAGCACACACTGCAAGGCAGTTCCTGCATCATTCAGACCATAACACTAGTGGAAACATCATAAGTAGAACTCCATAAAGCTTAAAAGCAAGTAAAATGGTGTAACTACTTCAGATGTAGCACCGATCTCCTTTCACAGCATGACTCAAATTTTATTARCATTTGGGAAGTCTGTGTTTCTGGGGAGCCTGCAGGATTGGCCAGCTCCAAGGTGCAATCAGGCTTTATTCTGCATCTCCCAATCGAGAATTTTTGGGTCCATGAATTCCAACAAGTTAGAGAATGGTAGTTTTGCTGCAAAAAAGCAACAGCACTAGCTCCAGGCCTAAGGGAAACAGAACAACCCAAAGTACTTTACAGGACCTGAAAATTTCTGTGAGTAAAGTTTCAAAATTTCTAGAACTCAGCAGCGGCAACTGGCCATCCTAAACACCCGTTTTTGGCTACTAGGAAAACTTTTCAAATAATTTTTGCACTTTTTACAGAATACTCCATAACACTTAAATTGCACTGTCTGTGTTCAGCACGCTTTGTAATTTTGTAGTTCACCCTGGGGAAAAAACACAAAAGCTGCCCAACTTTTCCACAGCTTCGGAGGTAAYTCACAACCCAAGTTAGTGATAAACGTTGCTGCTGTTTTATCCAACGGCAGAACAGGACACACAGCCCAACTAACCTTCTGGTCCCTTCTGCTTTCTCTCCACTTCTTTGCGATACTCTTCCAGCTCTCGATCAGTGAGTTTATTGAAGGGATTTGGTCCTGTTGTGCTCACTATGACTCTTGGCTGATACTCCTTCTCAATTATTGCCTTTGACGCAGTCACCAGCTCTCCCTGACAAGAAATAATCAAGATACATCTGCAATCCAGCAGCAACTTGCAGAGACTTGGAAAGTACACAAGTTACAAAGCAGCCAAAACCCAAAACAAAAGCTATTTTGAAAAAAAGTGCTAYATTCATTTTTTTTTGCATATAAAGAATAAAATTCTCTATTTCAAGACTTTAAAAAGTTTACAACAGGTTAATAAGGAGAAAGCAGGTCTCATCATTTACTCTTACAGAGACATCAGTGTTTTCACTGGGCAATATCCACGTTAAGCAGCAAATCAAATAGCAGCCAACAGTTTAGCCACAGAAGTCACAGAAGCATCAAGTTTCTTTTACTCCCCATAGGAGAAAGAAGATACTTGACTCAAACGCACACTGCGTGCACGGGACTCCTGCAGCAGTCTGCAGGACTGGCAGCCAATGCTCAGAGGTTCAAACAGAATCTGAGTAAGGGAAAAGCCATTTCTGGCAGCTTTCATATAACATCTAACAGATTTTATAGTAAAAGCCACCATGTACATATTCTGTGTGCACCAGATAACCTGTTTAAGTGATTTGTAAGTAAGTCAGGTTAGCATAACCTTAATGTGAGTTAGTTGGTTTATTTCTGCAACATCTGTTATACAAGCCAGATAAAAATTATATAAAGTATTAGCAATTCTAAATACAGGTAGTCCCAAAGGACAAAAGCAGCTGCATCAGAGATTCCCTCTCTAAGGGTAAGTTTGGTTTTCTTTCTTCCCTAAGTGTATAGTGAAGACTAAARCCACTGGTTTCATGTAATCTCGGGCACAAAAGATCAGTTGACAGAGTAGTTCAGATGACTTCTGYAAAAATTTGTGATATTCAGGACCCTAGTGACCTAAGTTGGGAAATGACGTGTGTGACCCGGGTCTGTGCTCACTGCAATTCCCAAATTGTCTTYGTTGCCAAAGAGAGGGATTGGATTTCATTATTGAAGTAATGCAGGATATTGACCGGCCTAAATCATTTCCACATTGGTATCAATACTTTAAAAGAAAGCATACAAATGTGAAGAGGTTTAGAATAAAGAGAACTTTCCTGACCGGCGAGGAGTCCATGTCACGTCTATGCTTGATGGACAGAAGACCCTTACCATAGAACTGAAGATAAAACAAGTACAAAWACTGTTTCAGATGTCAAGAGCTGCTTAGGCCAAAATATCAGCACCAAAGAGGCGCCAGACAAGAATGTCTCGGTGGAACGAAGCAAAGAGCAGTTAGATATTTCTTGAAGTCTCACAAGAGACCTCCAGAAATCTGCACTGTATTGGAGAAATCCAGGCAGARGGGAATAGCTGGTTGTTAGAACCTGCTTCTATCCGGGATGCTAACGACAGCCAGAAGTACTGAAGAACAAGCAGCATTTCCACAGCTCTCCTCTAAGATCTTGATGAGAAATATTTATAGAACAATATAAACTCCCTCTCTTTCTTCCTAAAGCAAGAGGGACTCTCATCTTAGATGCAGGTTGTCAGTAAACACCAAAAGCCTGTTTGAGCTATTTTTCACTAAGCACCTGCTGTCTTAATCCTAGAAATTCTCAAATTTGAGAGTTACAGCTTTTCTTACAGAATCATGCATTAAAAGATGCCAAGAACCATGAGCCTTTAAACCAAYTTTATTTGTTAGTGTAAAGTAACATAAAAACCCTCTCCTCACAACTATAGGCCYCAGCTTTTACCGATGGCAGAAACTAGATAGCAGAACGCAATTTTAGATGTCTCTCTGTTTCTGCTTTCTCTTCAAATTAAATAGGCAGCCTTTAATTGAAATGTTGGCAATAAGTAACAGTGTCTTATCTAATATGTGGGCAAATATATAGAAAAASTATTCCAGGTTTACAGAAACTAAGAAAGAAGTTGATTTTTATAGAACATACAGTGTCCGCTGGTGTCCTCKAAATGTTTAGGAGTCTTAGAAACTTATCTGCAAGATAAATCCACAATGATCGAGTACAACAACTTCCACATGAAATCAAATTTTACTGAATGCCTATTCAGTGGCAGTAACAGACAACAATGCAGGCAGCTTGCAGCAAGAGGAGTGGTACCCTGACGTTCTGACTGTCTCTCCTTAGAGAAGACCTCAGTTAACTACAGGGAAGTAAAAGCAGCACTTCAAGCATCACTGAAGAAATTCAATGTGAAAGACAGGAAAATAACACAAAATAAMTTAAAAAGTTGAATGCGAAATCAAGATCCATCAATGAGTGAAAAATAGCTATGTGAGTGCTCCGATGTGCCATATTTTAAACAGAATTTATACCAGTTGAATATCTTGGACTGAGTGCTGAGGAAGATAACARGCAACAGCATATTACATATGGTAAATAAACACATTTGTGTTTTTGGGACTGAAAGGGAAACTTYGCATGTGCTAAAGCTGCTTCCAGAAAAACTCATTTGGCTTTGGTCAGGACCGGTAATATGGAGGCAGCTCAAAGACCACCAGCAAAAAATTACTATGGTGGAAGGACAATTTCTGAGGGGAAAACAAATAAAAGTTTTATTAAATTAATCAATTCTGCAACACAATTACAATTACTCTAAGTTACATGAAAACAAAGACAGAGAGATGTGCTACTTAACAGAACAAGCCACGGAGCAGCCTTCATAGAATCTTAATAAAATTATACAGCAGCAGACAGAGTAATATGGGACAGAAGGAAAGAGAATATAATGGACTCAAAGGACAGGACATTTTCCACCAGTTAGCCTGAAAATGAAATATACTGAAGCTGAAAGATGTTGTGAAGCTGTCAAACTGGTCAGGTAGCTTGGGGATTCCTATGAATGATAAAGGGAAAAATTAAAGAAGAAAATGGCTTGGAGCAGCTTTCAGTAATAGAGACCCTGTGGAGAGGGAATAAATTCCCCTAGAGCAGACTGTCACTCAGTTCCTTCAAACGGCACAGCGCCAATRCAAGGGATTTCAGCTGGATGATGATGACTTTTTTTTTAATATAATTTAAGTGACTATCAGAGGTCCAACTGCCCACACAAACATTTGAAAATCAACARTGGTTTCTCTCCTGTAAGAAATTATGCATAAAACACACCTATAAATATACTGAATTTATTTTCACTCCCGAGAAGTTTGTGGCAGCTAACCTCCCAGGAAGACCTTCCTGACACCCTCATACTAAGTTTGGGACTTGACACCTCCTACATGAAAATTCCACGCTATCAAGTCAGTTTGCAACTTTTCTGCTGTATCTTGCTTTAAAAAAAAAAAAAAAGCTGAGAAATATAAGGTGATCAACATTTCATAAGCAAGTGCTGCACCTTATTCTCAGGGACAGAGATGAGCAGAAATAGCACCTTGTACATGCCAATTTTTCTATTAATTGAACAGTTTATTCATAGTATTGACTAATCTCAAACTTAGCAATCATTCTTAATATCCTCTGACATTTATGCAGTGTCTTTATCTCCAGAATGCCAAGATTTTTAGAGCACTATTGAACTTGGAATCACCATTAAAATGCAGTGCCACCTCAAGTCACAACAGAGAGGCTATTCATTAASTCACAGAACTTTCATTTTAAAATGCAAGAAAGAAGCTGTTCCCTTGTACTTAAAATTCTCACGTCCTTAAAATTCATGCAAATTTTATTAGATTGCAGAAAGTCAGTGGAAAGAATTATCAAAATTGTCTCTCACTCAGGCAGCAGAAGCTCAGTTAYCCATGTCTGTAACACTAATAAAATGGGAAATGCAAGAAGCTGGTATTGCAACGTGGCCAGGGCTCCTCGGGACACTGACATGGAGCATGACAAGGCAAAATGGAGTATTCACCAGTGCAGCCATAGGCAGACAAGACCCRAAGCATTACATGCATACTGTACAAAAGGTAGGATTTTTTTCACCCTGAAGTAGTGTGCTTTAGTAGCTGATATTGATTGCATTGTTAAGCATAATATACTTTTAACTCTTATTGAAATAAGAGATGGAATATTTAGTTAAACTGTAARTGAGGGCCTAATATTTTTTCAAATGGTAAAATCTAATTATCTGGTATGTAAATGTACACAAAAGACTGACATTTAGTTTTCGTTCTCAAAGCTTCATTTACTGTGAGATTTAGGTGGGTGTCATAAGATTACAGAACAGGAATTCAAAGAAATATGGGATTGATTTTCAGCATAATCTTTCCGAAAAGCTTGCTTGGCAATATTTGCAACAGAAAAAATCTCTTCCAAGTGTTCAGGTTGCAATATTTAAGATGATAATGAAAYTGGCTACTTCTACTCTAGCTGACATTCTGAACGATCCAATTTTACACAGTACTGCAGAAGAAAAGCACTTTCACAACATCAAAGTGGGAATGTATCATTTGGGCATCTGAACTTTAACTCTGTATCATTAGCAAAATCATGCAGCCAAATAACCTTTTTTTTTTTGTTTAGTTCCTTGTTGTCCTTAAAAATCTTTATCAGCTATTTGAGTAATTCTACGGAAAGTAATTCCATGCAACTGTTCAAAAAGAATACTTAAGAGATACTTTACACATCATTGGTGAAAGTATTTGCCTGTGTTACCATATCCAGTGGATGCTTAAGTATTATTAGAGAGAAGCCACTAGGAACAAAGGGCAGGCTGCTTTGGRCAATTTGCTTTTTTTCTTTTTAAGATCTTAAATCTGGAAAGATGATGTTATGATTATTCTCTTGAGATATGGAAAAGGCAGATCATACTTTTAGTAAACTCTGAGTATGGTAAAGACTGTAATACAAATTGCCTGATTACCCCAGAAAGTGTTAGAAAGTCATAAAGTTTGTGGCTATAATGCAAGTCAAATTAGTTTGCTTTTTGATGGGAAAACTATTTTGATAATGAGATTTTTAGGTCCAACCCAGAGGAAGATTTAAAGAACTGAGAAAAATACTTAAGCAGAACAGAGACCCTGATGCATAGTTACACCCTGTGTTTTTGCATGTTGCATCACCTTTATTCAMCTCCTAAGAACTTGGAATCACAGACAACTCTGGACAGACTGTTTCTAATATAGAAACTGTTCATATTTACTGAGCCTCGAGGGATTTYATTTCCCCTCCAACTATATAACTATTGGGTTTACTCTGTACTTAAACTGTAATACATAAGCCAAAATATGACTATGCTAACAGTCTGAAAGCCAGTACATGCTGGAGGTGTGGGGTACTACTCAGCATATCTTGCTGAGCTCGGCAACTCTAACTGCAGGAGGTTTTAGGGAAACACAAGGCATCTATCAATGTAGACTTCAAAGCTGGCAGGGTTTGTCAGCATGAYACATCCTGAATATGTGGATATCTTTGGAATTACACTGATGTAATYAGGCTGAGATTAAGCTAACTCCAAATGGATCTCAAATTCAAATAATCCAAAATTAATAACATGCTCAAAAATATCACTACATGCACAACCTAAACAAGCACTTTCACATGAAAAATATTTCCTCCACAGCTTTTTTACACACATAAATATATGAAATCAAAATCCTTAAGGGATACTTTTATAGGGTAACTTAACTGCTTGTACAATTACATACACATAATTTGGAGATCCATGTATTTTATTCTTTTATTGCCAAATCATTATCTAACAGAAGGAAGAGGTCAAGGGTAAGGAAGAGATAAATGAAGGGTGAACAACAGTATTGAGAGCAGTATGACAGGGCAGTACCTTTCTAACAGACAGAGATTTAGCGGGACTAAAGGCCTGCTCTTTGAGATCGAGCCCTTCAATAGTTTCCGTACAGTCTGAGAGGGGAGCATCCTGCAACAGTAAATCGAGTAAACAGAGCAAACCGAGCCCAGGCTTTAAAACATCAACCAAGAGCATTATGATGCTTGCTAAAAAAACATGCAAAGAAACAATAACAAGTGGTAGACAAAATTGCAGTGACAGTGAATTGACATGCACACAACATGACACCCAAATGAATAATGCTATTGTCACAGTAAGAACAGTCAAACTCTTTAAACTAGATCAGAAAATATTGTCTGGTACAGCTAAAGCACTCAGATATATTAGGCTTAAAAGTCATTCAAGGGTGCTTAACATAATAACTGTGCAGCTCTAACTCTTATTTGGAGCTATGATTCATAGATAATCTCTTTAGTATATCCAGATATATTGCTTTTAAGTTTTATTGATGCACAWTAGTTCTTTTATTTTAATTGCTCCTCAAAGAATTGAGACACATAACAATATATGCAACACACAACACTACTGCCCCAACATGAGACTGCTGTGTCTAGCATTTAATAGTTGAAGATACATAAGCTTGGAAGAAAAACAAATAATCCAACCAAATAAAAAAACTCACAAGTTGTCACAAGGCCTGACTAGGTTTAAATAAGAATCTAACCCATATCAATAAGCCTTTTGAAATTCATGCATTACATTCAGCCAAAAAAAAAAAGAAATAAGGAGCATCCTCCACAGACATGCTTGAACTACATGACTGAAGCCTCTTAAGTTTCTGATCCTGAGCACTCTTGCAAAGACAATGGTGTTACCTCTAACACTTACCTTACAAACAGTTACTTTCTGCCAATTAAAGAATTTTATAGGGACATATTAGGTGAAAGTAGAGGATATCAGAGATTAAGTTAATATTTTTAGGTATCTTGTGCTCTCACCTGTACGAGACTTCTGTCCACAACTACCCCAGAAAGAACCTGTGACTGAGGGCCTGCAGTTTTAATATCTTGCAAGTTTTGCTCCCGGATCTGTAAAAGAGAGGAGAACAACATAGAAAAGTGAATCATGTTCTTGTMATTTAGAAAAGGGATGGGTAAATATGCTGAAAGGCTGCACTTGTCAGTATTTATGGCCCTGTACATATCAATACAGCTGTGGTTATAAATCCCACCTGAAGCTGTGTGACCAAGCTTCCCAGAATTCTCAGAAATTGGTATTTGAGTACCACAGCACATACAGTCCTTGCCTTGGCAGTACTGGCTTGTGGTGAAATGTCAGAGGTTGGGTAGCAGACAAATYCATCTCGCAGAGAAAAGTGGAGATTGATGAGAAAAAAGGAATGATTAACATTCAATTTTTGTAACTAACTGGGAATGCATTTCTGAAGGGGCAACATATACCTATGTATTAACTGGCACTCACTTCAGAGATTTCAAAAATATTCCTTTTGTTGCAGTCTAAATATGTCCTAGTTCTTCCCATATAAAAGGGGAAAAGCAGAAACACAGTGTTTAAATGGGAGTACTATCTATTTAAATTAGATGTTCTTTTACAGTAATGATCACAACAGAGGTGAAACATATTTTAAAATATTTTCTTGTTCAGAAAAAGAAATTCCAAAAGATCTCTTAAAATTTTAAACTTAAAAAAGAGCATATAATTTATATAAAAATATATACACACATAAGTATAAAACAAACAGTATTATCAATGCTTGATATTTCAGAAAGTAGTACAAAAATCCTGAATCAACTTTATGTCGTTTTGATTTACTGCACTTCTTGTCAATAAGAGGAGGAAGAGTTGTGAAGCAAGCTTTCCTTCTCTCCTTTTAGACCTTTCCATTCAAGATTTAATATGGTAGCATTTTGGGTCTCAAACACTTGCAAATTGCTGGGCTTCTCAAYGAAGCCATGACTATTTGACAAGGCTGAAACGGGAAAAACAGAAGTGCTCCTACCCATATGCGCTAGCCCTTTTCCTGCCTCATGCACAGCCTTTGACACCTTGCCAGCATCCACTGTTACATAGTAAAAGTAGCAAGAACAAGCTAAGAATCAACAAAATGTTACCAAATATTAAGTATTAAAAAATAAATAAATAAATATAAATCCTACACATTGAAAGCTTTCCTGCCAGAAGACTGATGCCAGAAATATCTGAAATTTGAAGACTGTAAGATTAGTTCCTTAGGCCATTTCAAAAAATAGCAACCTCAGTCCCAAATGATCTCAAATTCATGCAATAGTCACAGCACATCACAACATAATATAATACAAAGAGATCAGTAGGCTATTACAACTGCTACAGAATATGCTACAACTGCAAGTGTTAAAACCAAAACAGAAATGTGAAAGTACATGATTTCAGGGAACAAAATTACATAAATCCCATGGTGGTTTTTTCAGAGATATCCAGTAATAGTCAAAAAGAAAACRTTAACATTAATGACTTGGCTGCACTACTGAAAATCTTTTCTTTTGAAACTGACCTTAATATAAAAAAATACGAAACAATGAAAGTCTTAATATGGTGGATGGTTCTACTGGCTTTGCTTTCCCCACCCCCATCCCCCCCAGCTAGCAATTTCCTCTGTGTCTAGTTATAAAGGATAAGCACAACGGGGAAGCTGTGTTTTTGAACCCTCAGATTGCATTATAGCAAAATGAATTAGCTCATGACAAGTATGCAACTTAAAGATGGTTAAAAAAAATAATACGTTACTGCTATTACAAACCTTGTTCCTCATTTCTTGGACCTCCTTTGGATTAGTGTTCAAYGGAACAAACAGGTTAGGGACAGCAGAGGTGGCAGTTCTATGTCCATCCTCTTTAGTCCACTGTAATATCAAAAATAGTTGGAAAGTCAGAGTTGCTGTAATGGCTAGGGACACTCAGAGCAGCAAATTCACATAACAGTAAATCATGCATTATACATAACAGAGAACTGAACCAATGATTATATTCTATTCTTTTTTTTTAAGATTAAGTTGCTTCCTGCCTTAGAAATATAAACTAACTTCAAATATGTTTGTAAACATTAGAATAATTCAATTAATAGCAAAAAAATACCCCCTAAGCATATCTAGAGAGCCAGCCAACCCRCAAATAACTTCTGCCTAAAACTATAGTGATCACCGCTATATGCAATTCAGAGATTATGAATACTGCAGGATTTAAACCACTAAACTCTTTTCAAGCTGTGTGCTTGACCACAGTAGTGTTTCACATTTCTAAAAATCAGTGTTTTTCACTTAATGAAGAAAACTTGCGTTAATTTAGGAGTAAGAAAACTCCAATATAATTACCAAAGAAGTACATGAGTATTTTTAAGAATATTTAATCAGRAATGGATAAATTAAAATGGACTGGTTCCAAAATGAGTTCAAATTCGTTTCAAAGGAATACTATACCCGACACAAAGGCAAGTATGACCAAAATCTACGGAAAGAGTTCTAAAACTCCAGCACTGCCATTGGCATTTGCTGCATTTTGTACATTTGTAAACTACCACAAGAGAGATCATTGATTCAATCCTCCGATACTCAACAAACATCGAAGCAAACTTAAAGCATAAGATGACAGGAGTATGGAAAGCGGTGTGATGCCACTAWCCCAGCTCAATGAGTGATTCTGTACTGCGAGGCAAGAGTGGGCATCACCAAAGTTTTGCATTAAAACAAGCTATTTCAGCAAAAGGTACTGTTTCCAGAATTAGTTTCTTGCACAAATAGCTGCAGCAGCACAGCAACCTAAAGGAACAGTTTGGTGATGTCGAGTATTTTATAACTTATAGCTGAAAAGGTTACAAAAATATCCCAAACACAAAGTTGAAGCGCTTCATGAGTTCTCCACAGAAGGTTGTTTTATTTGGTCAGTGCATTTAGTATGGGTCCRTGTTTAACTTGTCACATAACTTGGTTTTTATCTTGTATGTCTATCATGTATGTTGTCATAATTTCCCATTATTGGTGCATAGAAAATGCACTGAACAATAAAGCAAGCCTGTTTTATAGAGCAAATGCTATGCATTTTTTCCTGAGTAATTTCAAGAAACAATAAGATAGCCAGAAATTGTCAAACTTCAAAAAGCAACATAATTTTAAAATGTTTTGCAACTGTAAAGTAAAAAATGGAATGAACATGGAGCTGTGAAATACTCACTGATGATTATCTTCTTAGACAAAAACTACTCCAGCGTTTTATTAAAGATAATTTTTAGTCAAAACAAGTATAAAAACAACCTCAATATAACAAACTACTTTCTCTTAAGGTTAAAAACAAGCATTAAAAAGTTAAAATACACA
>PTEX01000005.1:4454883-4672383 GCA_003342815.1 Eudromia elegans | reverse complement strand
ATCAGGAAGTAGACAGATACTTGCCAACATGCATTCCATCAACTCACTGTTACAGCAAGTTAATGAGAAATCTAATTTTGTGCTCTGGCATGCTGACACAAAAGATATAATCATAACTTYATGCACCATAAAAATCTTCAGGATGTACTTTTTTTGGAAATTCTTAAATTAGGAAGAATTGTCAAAGAGGGAGGCAAAGACTGACAGTTTAACCATTAGTTATCACACTTTCTGACAGTTCTTTCTAAGGACAACAGTACAGTGACTACAGTAAAGTAGAGGGGAAAAAATGGTAAAAAAATAATTGGTAGTTCCTGATATTTCTCACTGAATTCTCATGCAATTAAATCAAGTTTCCAAGACTCAAACAAGTCCAACTGCAGAATCTTGGACTTTCTTTTACACCATGTTCCAGCTTCTCATTTGTCCCTCATTCGAGTACTTCACTCGAATGTATTATTTGTTGTTTCCCATAATTTTAAAATAAAGAGGAAAAAAAAATTGCAATACAAAATACAGGATATGTAGAGAGATCTGTTTTCCAACATTCCCAAACCTAACATATTCCATACAAGCAAAAATTTTGTTTTCTAAACAGGCACACTAGTTTTACATCCACGTTCTCTGCCCTCCTTAATCTTTTCCTATGTTGTTTTTTCTTTTCTATTTCCTCTTTTGTTTCCTAATTTTTTTAGTCTAACACTGCTGTCATATTTCCCCTTTATTTTGCATTCTTTTGTTTTGTTCAGCATTTTACATATAAAAAACACATTTAACAATTTCTCTAAGACTTTTCCAAACACAAAATACTTGCAATTTGGCTCTAARATAAACAGTGTAAATAGCGTATTTCCCAATGCACTAAAACTCGTTATAAACAAAACCAGTTGTAAAGAAGCTTTAGCCAAGTACATGCTCTTAGTTTTCTTTGCAGAAGGTCTATGCATTAAACATTGCTGATCTGTTATCTGATCTAAGGTGGAAAAAAACCCTCTAATTATTTAGTACACCAGAAATGTGGTAGGAAGTGTTCTAGGTATTGCTAACAGGGACACATGCATCACATGACCGCAAAGCTCCCATTTTGYCCAATGCCAAGGAATAAGATGCATTAAATTACAAATCAGATACTCTGAGTTGGATTATGACTGTGCCCATGTTACATGGGCCATTCAGTACTGCTGCCTACAGCAAYCCTTGGGGATATTCTGACAGTAAAGGTATCACCTTTCTCAGGCTGCAAATGTCAATAGTTTGTCAGTGATTATATACCTCTGAAACAGTTTTATTTAAAGATAAAATCAGTAAAATTGTTAAACTTATTATCAGTATTAACATTTAATTAAAAATAATTAAACTTATTGGAAATTAAACCACGATAGTCTCACCTTTACACATCTAGGGGGAGAGGAAAATAGGAACAGAAYGGAAAAAACTCAAACACTAGAGTAATTCTCATTTGGAAGTGCCAATTGACATGAAAAAGACCCCTTCTGATGTCACCAACATCTACCAGATTATGAATACAGCAGAAAATCAACTATCTTCACAAAGGACACCTGAAACATTCTTTTCATGTTATCTCCTCTCCTTCCTTCCCTAAGATCTGGGAAGGAGCTGGATACAGGCTGCACAAACTATTCCAATTACCCGCAGTGCCTTTTTTACTCAAACCCCCTTTCTTGGCTTTTAAAAGACTTCATGCATTATCATATAAAACAATTAAACACCAATGCCTGTCTTACCAGATTATCAAGCATTCGCATAAGAGCTTCAAATTCCTGTTCGCCAATCTGCCATTTTGGATGGGACACAGTCCCCTCACCTGCTGGAGACTCGGGAGTACGAGACTTGGCTTTATACTTCCCAGGATCTAAAAGTACTAAATTGTCAGGTCCACCTGCGCTGGCCAGGGTACGTACCTTAAAGACAATTAAATCATCTTTCACTTTTTATGGTAAGAGACAGCAACAAATTATAGTAATTTACTCAATTTTAACATTAAGTCAATACACTCRTATAAAAATTGCTTTCTTTCTTTGAGAGCATGTCTGTTTTGAGGCAGGTTATATCAAATTAATGGTTCTGGTTCACCTGGTTGAACCTACTGGTTAAATTGGTATTTTGGAAGTTTCCACATAATCGTGATTTCACAAATCACCAGGTTAGTTTAGAATGAAGAGTTCAACCACTAAAGTGCACAACTATTCACCTGTTTGAAAAGTTAATGCAAGTTAATGTAATAGACTAGATTACTAAAATTCTTACTTGAATCTCACAAGCAAGCACTAGATTATGAATATAGTAGAACGCCTCTTCAACAGTCTCTCCAACTGATACTAAGCCATGGTTTCGGAGAATAAGGACCTGGAGAGAGACATTGCAAACAAAGTAAGTGCAACAAGGCAAGTATTTACAATGAATTAYACAGGTAGCCATCCCATCTTGCTACTGATTAAAGAACACTCTTCTCCCCTCCATCTAGACACAGTTCTCAAATTGTGTTTTGCAATGACTGACCTTGCTTTTAGGTCCCAAATTTTTCTGAATGAGCACTTTTTCTTCATCATCCACTAGGATACCATGGTAGTCATGATAAGCTACTTCTCCTAGCGAAAGTGCTTCAGGTGAGATTGGCAACAGACCACACTTCATTGCAGACACCTGAGAAATAAAATATTAAAATAACTCTTTTTTTTTTTTTTTCCCAAAAGCAAAAAATCAAATGCAATAATAAGGGTACAGCCTGGAAAACAACTGCTAAATACTTCCTTGCTCTTATATTATTCATAGGTTTTGAATAGGATACAAAAGCTAAACTGATCTTGGGTCTGACTTAACACAGCTCCTCTGACATGATGTCAACACAAACATGAAAATCCTCTGTCAAAATGAACTAGATCCTTCATTCCTTTCATACCCATCCTTTTTTTTTTTTTTYTTTTTTTTTCCCAAATACAAGGAACTGAGCAACCAACTTCTACACAGGTAATTCCAAAGCATTGCAGGTAAAAATCAAGAATTACAGATCTAAACTTTTTGACATTATAATTCCAGGAATCATGTCATTATCTTTGAAATGGTTGCACTGCTGCTGTGATTCAGCTAAAACAAAAACAAATAATACCTCCTTACCAACACACCCCTCCCCCTAAGAAAAGAAAAAAAAAAAAATCACTCACATCCTCAACAAAAAAGGAAGCAGAACTACTCTGAAGTACACAAGAAACTTGGTTATAAAATGGTTCTGGAAAAAATTCCAAAGGGCTACAGCTAATTTGTACCCAGTTGTTCATATGAGATGCATCAACCCAGGTATCTATTAGAACCAGACGTGCTCATCCACAGCATATTTCAGAYGAGTATTACAACCTGTCTGGGTTGACTCTGGCAGTGCTGTCACTGCCTTTTATACTYGGGCCACAGCAAGTTTTCAAATATTGAAAAGAAGCTTGCCAAATTGTGCCACGCTACACCACTAGACAAACTAGTAAAGCTCTTATGACTTACTGTCAAATGATAGTATCTCTTGTGGTAATGATCAAGCAGATTTGAAATACCTGTCTTCCAACAAGGAAGCAATCCAGTGATTATGGAGGACCACTTATTTTTCAGTTGTGGCTGGGAAATAAAAAGTGTGCTTACCGCTGCCCCTGCTGGGGTATGGATATGCACAATGCACTTAACATCAGGCCTAGCCGCGTAAATTGCGGAGTGCAAAGTAAAGCCAGCTTGGTTTACTCCCAAATTAGTGCTTCCACGATCAACCACATCTCCTTGAATGTTGATTTTAACCTGGCAATGAAAAGAAATAGTTTCATACTTAATTCAAACTGCCAGAAACCTGCTTTAATTCAACATCTACCACCAAAGCTCTAAAACAATACTTTTTTTTTTTCCTACTTTAACAAGTTTGAAAACATGATATGATGTGATATAGCTGGATCATATATGAAATGATAATGGCTGGATTTCACAGAAGAAAAGGGACCAAGACTAAAAAATAGAGAAAAAAACAAGCATGGGAAGAATAGGTAGCGTGAAGGGAATCAAAAGGGCCAGTGGTGTAAGCATGCTGCTGCTCAGTATGCTTATCCAGCTAAGCTCTGCTCCTTGTCACTGCAGCCTATCTTCTTATGAAACCTCCTGCTAGGGCTTGCTGTGTGAATGCGCTCTCCATTCTGCTAGWGCACATGTATTTTCTAGCAAGCTTCAAGTCAGACTAGTTGTTGAGACTTGACAAGCCAGATCTGGAAAGACCCAAGATCTGAGGTAGAGACTGGATAAGAGTTGGCTGTGAGGATGCACAAGTTAAACAAACAGGGCTGTGTGTTCCACCAACAAGCTCTAGAACCTAATTAGCTGGAGAGCAGGAACAGGATCAGGCTGCTCACGTTGCTCATGTTTATGCAAGTGCTGTTTGTGTTTATGGGGCTGTCTTGGGCTCCTGTCTGTGCTATCTGTTAATAGCCACTGTGTCTGCAGCAGGTGTGTGTCTGCACATGCCTCTGCCGACTAGGATTCACCCTCAGCCTGGCTGCTGGTTGGACTTGGGAAGAAGGAAAAATCAGAATCCTCAACTACTTACATCATTAAACCATGGCTATTGAATTATGCATCCTCCTACCCTGCCCCCTAAAAAAGTCAGCATCCTTGAAAATAATCTATCATATTCAATAAAACTATCCTACACGTGTAAAAAACAAAATAAAATATTCTTTAGGACAGAATTTAAACAGCTACTGACATTCAGACAGAGAAGATCCAGCTACTCATTTTTCACAGCTGTAAAAAACAAGTGCTTACCAGACTGGATGCAGTGACCTCACTATAGAGAAGTCCAAAAGGTACAATGAGGAAGTGTTCCTGCTCAGAATTTACTCTGGCCTAAGGATAAAATGACAGTAAAACATAAGTTAAAAATATTTTATTAAAACATACAATGCATACAATACAAGGCTCCAAAACCAAACCACATGGTAACACAGAAGTTATTTTTATGTCTGGAGTATGAAACGAGTAGGTATTTCTATAGCATACACAATGTGACTTTTATGTATTCTGTAGAAGTTAATCAATATACAGCTCATAATTGACAATAATTAACCAAGGTTGAACAGAACCAGATGACAGGTGCAAATCAAAGTCCTTCAGATCTGTGAACAAGGGTAATTTTACATCCTGTGCTAATGAAACTAGATTACTATGGATAAAGGAAATAATTCTATCTGCTATATGAAAAAGTTACTGCATTTTAGACAAACAAAGTTATCCTTCAGTGGTATTTATATCTTCATAAAACATGAGGCATGACATAGAAAAGGTTATGAAAATTTAAAAATTCATCCAACAGATTTAAGAGATATTGATGCTGAAYATGGTTCCATCTGCAATGTTGCTAGCATGCCAGATATTTGTGAGCACTACAACATACTTGCAGATTTTCTACCAAGTACCCCATTCCTCACTTAATATTTTTCTCTATAGTCTAATTCACATCTGCAGGAGTTTATATTAAGAGAAATAACTGACTTCAAACCATTCAGTTTCAGATATATCTAGTTCAAGCTTGTACAGTGGTACGGAAGGCTACAGTATTTAGGCAGCTCATAATAGAGATTTAAAACATTTCAAATATTTCACATGTGAAAAATCTACAATAAATAATTGATTAGCAGTCTAAAATGCAATACTGCCAACATTTTTTTGTCAATCTCTAAACAGCATTAGCACATTTTTATCTGTCTGGTATACATGGTACATCCTTCTTTGACATCAACGTGTAATCTGCTTAAAGCTCCCAATTGGTAGAAAGTCCTCATTGTTTTGTAACTTTATTTAAGGAAATAATAGTTACTATAGGCTTATGTAAAAGGGCAAAAGTTTTAAAAAGGACATCTGATCCAAAATTACCAGGTACATTGTTTTTTACTGAAAACAAAACTACTGCTTGTCTCCTGCAGCAAAAACATTTCAACTTCTTAGGCTTCAGTCTGCAGACGGATGGTCTCCCTTAGTTTCAGCTCTAGTMATTTCAAAATTAACAGTTCACTGTATTATGACAAACAGTTTTTGCTTGTAACAGTATAATTTAGACAATGTAAGAGATGAGTATATTTGCATAATAAAGGAGAAATAAAAGACAGGACAACAAGTTTTCTTTTTTCAGTAGAATAACATCTGCTGTTCTTGCAGCCATTTTCCCTACTTCTTAAAACATGGATGTTTAACAATTTCTGAATACCCAAATACCCAAAAGGTTTCCATAGCGCTCCTATTCTTAAAACTATTAGCTGAATGGTGTACTCTAAAGCCCATTTTCTGTAATGGATAATGAACAGTATCTTATTGTTAACAACTTTTTTCTAGAGTCTTCCAAAGAGGACACTAAAAGAAACAGAGAAGTCTTTCAACCTAGTGGTTGAGACACAGGCCTGTCTCAAGCCATATTTGATGTCACCTCCATCTCCTCTGATATTGCATCTCAAATTCCGATAGACATGCCTGCCTATCAGTTACATAATCAGCATAGCCTCTCTTACATAGGGCTCCAACTCCAACAAATCCCTACAGCTCTGAATATCGATTACATAAAGAGGTGATTAGGTTTAAGCTGTGTCACTGGATTCAGAGAGCAACATCCTAGTCATCTGAGCACCCAGTAGCAAAAACTTGGAGTCAAAACTCCATTCTACAGGAAGCCATATACTTTTGCCACATCCAAAAGCTCTGCTACCACAGTGCTACATAATATACAGGCATAAGGAACATAAAAGTGAAACTGTTTTGTAGAGCTATAAATAGCCTTTGAAAGGGGCTAAACTATGGCTTGTGACTATCTGGTAACAAATTATTAACCACAAACCTGCCAGTACTACTTGCTCTTCAAAAGCTGTCTAAAATAAAGTCAAAATCCAGGTGCTCTGACTATGCCATCCACCTCAACATTAATGTTTAATCTTCCTGTGCTTTTCCTCATTACCCCTAAAAGGAGGYCAACTTGATAAATCCCATCCTAATCACACGGCACTGCCGTAACTACTACTCTAGGCATCATCACTATACAGGAAAAAAACAATTCAGCTCTGTTGGGAAAACAATAGACTGGATTTTACACCACAGCTGTGACTTTACTCATGAGATWCATGTTGATCATTCTTCTGGCATATAAAACCTCCTTGATTTGACCTCCTTGTCATTATTATTATGGATGCCAGTGATTACTCAGTCACAARGAAAATAGCTGGCACGCTGTGCTAAGCTAAGCAGGACAGTCATGTTCAGAAGCACTATGGTTTCTTTCTAAAAAAGACTGGTAGAGAATTTTCAATAGAATTCAACTGAATGGCTAATAAGAAGGTATTTTAGTACTCTGAAAGAAAACTAAGATATTACCTTACCTAATAAAGACATCATTTAAGATATTAGAAGACAGAGTCTTTCAGTAACCTTAATTTCATTTTGGGAACTTTATGTATCCTCTTAAGACTCTATTCAGACTGCAGTGGCTGACATCCAAGCTGTTCAGCTCTTATGCTTGAGATGCAATGACAAATCTCTTCACTATTAACCTCAATAGTTCAATGCTCTTGCTCTTCTTCCACACAATGAGAAAGTGACAGATGGGGGAGGGGATGATTCTCTCAGACGTTTAAACAATTGGTTTGGTTATTTGTTGTTAAAGAGAGTACTCACTGTTATATGATTGTAAATAAGCTGAGACCAGCCGAAGAGATCTGCTAGTCTGTAGAAAGCTGCCAGTTTACATCGTAACAACTTCTCCCCTTTTTCATAAGCAATTGAATCAGATCCTCTCAGATCATTCACTGGTGTGACCATGCCAAGACCTGAAAAGGACAGAGGTAGAAAAAGAAAAACACAAGTGTTAAATACTCAGCATTAATTAAAACCTAACAACATGTGTCAGTATTGTAGGTTGCATCCTAATATTAACCTACTAACCTAAGAAATGGGCAGCAAATTTTAACTACCATAATGTTATAATCTATATTATAGATATATATCTGTGATTACTGACATCATTTAATGTAGATCTAACCTGAATTGTTTTCCTTTCTTACTATTCATTAATGAACAGGTGGTKCCTTACTAAAATATTTTTATTTCTCTCTCAAATTTGTGACTACACTTAAAATAAAGCTATTGATTGATGTAAGAAAATGCAAATCTAAATATTTCATTTTTAAAGTAAGCAATATTGCATTCATGAAAAGTAAAATTATGTATCTAGCAGGACAGAATCACAAATTCATATGCACTCAATTAGGGAAAAAAAAAAGCAAAGCCTACAGAAAGGAAGATTATGGTAAAGAATTAGAAATACTGCATATCTAACTACAGTGCAATTTGAAGCATTGTTTGGAGAAACCGTGGTAGAGTAGAACTATACCACATTATAGTCTGAGTAGTAAGTACATTCTGGAGCACAGATGGGGATTTATGCTAAAGCACACCATCATCTCTGTGTGCATGTGTGTGCATTTCCTTTTTCTGCTTTGCTTCCTGATGTTTGTTTTCTATGTGCCTTTCTTCTCTGAAGCRAAGTTAAGGAGTACTGCAAATAACTAACTTCCAAAGGCCTCTACTGTTACTAGGTTATTAATGAGTATTTTTGTTTTCCAGCAGACAATCCATCCAGTAAATTTTAGCAGTATCTAAAATTTTAGATTTTCAGCTACTGCTCACTTATCAGACTTGCTTTTGAGATTAAACAGCTGTTGATATAAACTGTGCACACAAATTACATTTCTTATCACTGTCATTTAGCAAATAAATCAATTCATTTTATGTTTACAGTCTTCCAGTGAGCAGGACAGAAAGCAAAGCCTCACACTRCTAGTTCTATGTTATGATGCACTCACTCATGTTTAAGGCAGCCATTCCTCCCTGCGGTGCTGCTGGGTAGACATTTGGTACATTTGTTGTCATGAAATCTGCAATCTGCTGTAAGGCCAATAAGCCTGTTGGGTTCTTCCCTTTCTTAAATTGTTCTTGGATCATAGATTCCAGTTCTTCACAAAAAGCCTAGAAACAGAAGATTGAATATTGTTAAGCATGATTCAAGGGAACTGAACATAAATTTTAACATTTTGATGGAAAGAGCTTACATCTCTTCTATAAAACAGCACAGGACTGACTCACACGTGCAGTTTTTTTTCCACTCCTTCTCTCTCTTTAAGGAAGAGTTCCAACAAGTGAAACTAAAACTCACAGAGTCTACTAATAGGGATTTGGTGAAGCTGGAAGTACAACCAATTTGAACGAGCATGAAGTCTGAAGGTAAAAGTAGCAGAACCAGAAAAGAGAACGAAAACTTATCAATTTGGGACAGTTATCAGCAAGGAAATGAGAACTAAGAGAGCACTTGGGAACAGAGAAACAAACAGCCAAACAGGCACCAGGATTTAACAGCAGGCTTAAATTAGGAATTTGTTTACTTTTTTTTTTTTAAAAAAAAAGGAAAACAAAAGATTTTTACTATTACTACTAGTTGCTTTATTGACAAGAACACTAGAATTCTGTGAGAAAAATTCAATAGATCATTAAATAAAGCAAAATAAAATGGGTTATTACCTGAAAAACAGTAACTATACCACTACATCTCTATTCACATTAAAAGCATGCCACAAAACACTTTATAGCTCAAGCCACCCACCAGTTATGCAAAGGGAACAAATATTATGAGAACATTTTTGTTTTACTTCTTTCCTCCCTCAGGGAAACTTCTTTAATATCAAACTGCAATCACTCACAGTTTATTAAAGTTGCCTGGTTAAACAGAGAATTTGGGAAAACAAGACTTAAGAGAGGATAAAATTTAACCAGGCAACATGAGAAAATCATGCTACAAATGAATACTTTAATAGAAAGGCCAACTACGCAAATCAAATGAGTTTAAGATGCAATGTAATTCTTCAGTTTTATAGAGTTGTTCAAAAGCGAGAGACAGAGAGAGAGAGAGAGAGAGAGAGAGAGAGAGAGAGAGAGAGAGAACTGAACACTGTAAAGATGCAACCGTTTCTTTTCTTACAGGGCTTTGAAGAATCATGGAGACTCTTTTCTTCTGTTCCATCATGTTAAAATCCTGGCGAAGGTCAGGTGCCATATTTCTCTCTCTCAGATAATCTGGGTTATTTTCATCAACTCGATCAAAATATCTTTCCTTATGAGGGGCTGTTGGAGGTGGTGAAGTCACCACCGCTGCACCAGAATCACCATTCATAGCACAGCTTTAAGGATCCTGTGGAGTTGAGGGGGAACAAATGAGGACAAATTAGTTTTAAGAAATTAATTCGTTTTTCTTATTTAAAAAGTGACACCGAAACATAGAAAACATATTTGTGCACAGCTTTTTCTTTTCTTTTTTTTTAAAAGAAGAAATATGAGATTTTAAAATACAAGTTTAAAATGTAGGTAAATATATATGCAAAAACATATATATGCAAATATATACTACATACACACTATCCAAATCTGCTATAAAAGTATTCACTTAAACCACTTGGAGGTCTTCAAGTTGTATACACAGTTACAGATTTCCCATGTAGTTGTAGAGTGCTAACTGCACTAATAAGAATCACCCAAAAAAGTTCACACTATAACAAATTTCTGGAAAGAAAAAAACTGAAATGTCCTTTTCACAAGCAGATTTTTATTTTATCTTCATTCTACCATGTGCCCATAAATGCACAATTTTTCATATTGTAATAAAACAACTGCAGGTTCCAACAACGAATCCTGAAAATTCAGTTTGCATTGCTCACATAGTTTCCTTCTTTCACCCCCAATTTACTCCTCTACATAACATTATCCCTACTGTCTAGATGCAACATTATAATCTCCACTTAAAAAACATTAACTCCAATAATAGAAAATCAGACAGTAAATATTTATTAGTAAATATTTAGTAGATATTTATCTGGACTAGTAAACTGAACACATGCCAGGAAAACGGTTGGATGATTCCATAAACCAGAAAGACRCAGAAAACCACAACAGGCTGCCCTGCCATTACGGAAATAATAAGCTCTGCTCACATCCTCAGAGCTTCAGTTTAGCAATAGTTCTGTTCTGATGCAGTTCACTATAGTTTCCAAGTGAGATAAGCTCTAATGTCAGAAGACTTTTTTCCATGATAACTGTTTTTATGCAAAAGCCTTGTCTAGCATGACTGTGTCAGCAAAAAAAACCTCACCACACCCTTAACTGAAAAAGCTGCAGCTGGAAACATAAATGGATAAAAAGCCCTTCTCTTGGAAATAGTTATTCTCAAAAATAGAGACAGAGGAATCTAATTGTTAGGGGGAAATATTCATAAATTCAAATCACAATTTATAATCACTGAAGTTTTTAAAAGTCATCCTCTTAATGCACATATACATACAAATACTACAAAATCTGATAACCCGCTGCAACCAATTAGAAACACTTCACCAGTTCAAAGCAAACTATATTTATCACATGCTGCATATGTGTGTACATATATGTATGTATATACACACACAGAGGTTGTTTGCAAAACCGATTTTGTCAGGAAATATGTTTTATAAAGTTTAATGAATTTATAGAAAATGAGTACTTCTTTATGGAAAACTTTCTGAAATTAGTATTAATATTTAGGGTTACTTTTATCTTTCAAAATCCTTTTCTTCCCCATCTTCTTCTGCCTCTAGAGCTAGTTTTAGTGCAGTGTTAATATAAAAAGGAGCAGCATTACAGTTTTAAAAAGCAGAAAGGTTTGGAACAGGAATACCACAGAACTGTCCACATTGACATCCGGAACATCGAAATCCGGAAACAAGAGAAAAATCATCCTTTTAACAGGTCACATTCCTCTGAACTCAGTCTCAAGAGTACGATGATACACATACATTTAAATAAGTTTTTAAAATGGATAAGACAGTAAATAATAGCTTTAAAAAAAGCTTTAAATCCTGAAAAAAAGGCGGGGGGAGGGAGTACTAAGCACATTTATAGCTTTAACATATCACAACTCCTAATTCTCAGAAGTTGGACTAGACCTATTATTCCTTAAGTAATTTACAAACCCATGTTTCCTAACCTACGTATTATAAATGCTATGGGAACCTTGAGACGATTAAAAACAGCTCACAAATGTGCACTAGGCAGAGCTCGCCTAACTACATTTAGTAGAGGAACCAAGTTGCTGCAAGATAATGCTGTAACGCTGCAATACCTTTTTACAGCAATTAGCTATTTCTTTGCTCCTCCACACCCCGAGGAAAGTAATTTCTACTAGGCTGCCATCACGGCAGCCTTGGAACTAATCTAATGGCTCCTTGCCACCAACGGGATGGACCACACCTCTTCGGCCGGCATGACTTTAAATCCGCTCCTTCGGATCCACAAAGCCAACACCCAGAGAAGTAGAAAGGAGGATCTGTGAAAGGCTTCAAGGACCTCTCGAAAACATTGCCAGCTCCAAGGAGCACATAAATAAGTTGGAAGTACTGCTGTTTCTTCCCTCCGTTTGGGAGGAGTTTGATGAAAATCTTGGAGAGCTATGGCATAAAACTAAATATACTAAAATTGGGAAAGCTATGAGGTGCCAGGTGGGAGCAAGGGAAAGGCCTGAGGGATATGTAGGTTTTACTCCACTGGAGCATCCAGAAACTCAAGGGCTGAGGAACTGAAAATAGACTTACAGATTACAGACAGTGTGAAAAATGGCAGTCAGTGAGCAGATGAAGAATATCCATCCATAGAAAATAAGGCTTAATTACCATTTGGCACCCAAGTTAATTGTAAATTTGCACTGTTACACTTTACTCAATATTTTGGAACTTTCTGTATTTTTCTTGTTCTTTAGAATAACATTTACTGATCTTGCTCCTTGAAAACTTAACACAGGTATATAATAGGGAAATAGACTATATACTCTGCATTAGTTTCCATCACTTTCAGCAAGAACGTTTTGGCATCAATGACCTTGGATTTGTTCTTGCCATTTCAAAAGTTTCCTATTGAACCTCTGAAAGGAAAAGTTGGCACCGCTGTCAAAGTCCAAGAACAAAGTGAATAAATTCAGGAYTGTACTATTCAGCAGACAATGTACTTAACATCAAGAACAACTATACTCTTTTTTAGCAAAAGTTCCTAGCTCAGGCATCTTCAAAATTTCCTCTGCTCTTTGTTTTCAGAACAGGAAGAGGCTGTTTCACAAACAAGGACACTAATTTAGCTTGTACTGAATGCAGCTTTCAGTTTCTTGCTCATTAGTAGCAGAGACATTGCAAGTTAAATACCGGACTCCTCAAAACTACAGCAATGCAACTACAAGGTTATCTAAAGTAATGCTTTCTATAGCTGCAATATTGTGCTTGTGCTTTCATATTTCTGACACGAAGCTGGATTGGATAATGAGAAAGAGGGGAAAAAGCTAACAAACAAATGAAAGAAACAACACACCATGAGATAGGGTCACAAAAACTTACTCAAATGCATCTACTTTGTCATCAACTAGTTCATATTTCTGCTTTATCCAAAGCATTGAAGTCAGAGGACTTAAAGTCAGACTTAGGAGAAGCCAGGAGAAGATCACATTATAGAAATGGCAAAAAATAATTTGGGCAGACTTCAGTCCTCAAACCATACAAAACAGTCAACATTTATAAGCATTTTAAATGTGGTATTATTTTCTCTACTGAAGGTCATCCATGYTTCTCATCTATTAGTTTTAACACTTGCATTTTAAAAAAAAACTCTTAAAATAGTTAACAACAAGCAATAAAGCTTGAAGTCTGCTTCAAATTAGATATATGATCACAATTAGATAAGATTCTTGACACTCATACATAATAGAAGTGTCTTAACAACAGATAGCAGTGGATTGTTTAACCTATAATAAATGAGAAAAAAAAAGCCACAACAACTTTGAAATAAATTTTGAGGGAAAACATCAGAACCTACTTGTGCCTTGCTACTCAACAGGTTAATGAGGTCAGGTTATTAAACATTTTAAACTCTAATTTTACTCCAGTAGCATAATCCTATCTGAAATTTATGCCAGAGTTTAGCTAGATAGATTTAGTTACAATATTGCTTAAATATGCTGTCCAAATTTGGTAGAATATATATATACACACATACACACACATAAATATATATACACACACATATAGATATATAGTTAAGGCCTTTCAAGTCAAAGACAGTAGAAAACAGTATTAAAAAAAAAAAAGACACAGAAAGGCAACTTTTCTTCTTCTATGCCCCATGACTTGGGCAACCACTGTACCCCAAAGATCACTATAGAGAAAGCAAGGAAGGATGTATGGGAAGAAAAACTGCATCACTGTATTGGTCTGACTCTGAATAGCCATTTTTAACTTAAACACTCCTTTCATAGTTTATGTTAAAACCTGGATTCTCTGGAGGGAAACCTGAAAGGGAAGAGGATATACTACGCAAGATATTTCACTCCACTCTGCAGCAACTGATTAAACAAAACTGCTCCCAGAAGTAACGTCAGATCGAATTTTCAAGGTGCCTGTCCCAAATCCAAATCCCTCCTTGGGAGACGAGTGGAGAAAACTCAGGAATCTTCCAAACACTCCAAGCTGATTAGAAAAAAAAATAAAACAGATGGAAGATAACCTAGACAGTTGGATAAATATGTACCACAGTCAGTGACTTATTTCTATCAGACAATCACGGTAGAGTGAGAACACAGACCAAGAAAAAGGAAGCAATAACATTAACTGGTTATTGTGAGCTGCATAGCTAGACAATGAGCATTAACAAATCAGTCTGAGTGTTTACAGGAAACACAATTCTCAATGATGACTGTGGAAACGGAGGTAATATCAAAGCAGCACCTGAAGGACAGGCTCGTGATCTTGCTCCAAAGTAGCCTCCCTATGCAAGTCAAAAGATCTGTCAGACCATTATGACGATGTTACAGTTCAGCACCACTGCACCAGTAAAATAATTTCTTCTCTACACTTGATTCAACTGCCATACTAGTGTTATACTGCTAACATTTTTAATAACTTTGATTCTTGCTTAGAATAAGCTTCCAATTCATTACGGCTCAGGACCTTACACAGCATCAGATCCGATCTTGCACATCCTGCAAGAAAGCAGGCTAATTTACTGCTGAGAGGTGGAAGCAAAGGGGAAAAGATAAAGACATCTCATTGTTAAAATCTGCAGCCACACTACCAAAACATCCACTGGAAAGGTAAGCTAAAGACCAGTCTGATCATTTATTCCTAAAATGTGTGTGTACACGCATGCGTGTGTATAAGCAAACCCCAGTCCAAGGTAAATGACGCGTTGCAGAACAATCCTTTGTGACTATTAACAAAGAAACAAGTTTCACTAAAACAAAATTAATTTCTTTATAACAGACAAAACTCCTCATGTAGGGATTTTCCCTCCCMTCTCAACTCCCAAGCCTAGTTTCTGATTTACAGCCCATGTTTTATCTGATCGACCTCTAACTACACCCAGATCGGGAAAAAGGCACAAGATCTCTCTCCTTATTACATGGCCACTGCTAAAGATTTTTTTTTTCCTGTTTTTTTCTGTTAAAAGCTCTATCCTTCTAATGGAGTAATTTCCCTTGATAAGTGCAAAAAGTGCATATTAGAAGACATCAAAAAGAAAAAAAAAATCTCAGCAGCAAGGTGGTGGGAATTAAGAAAATGTGGGGAAAAGCATTTGCAAGAATGTGAGTATCGGAATAGGGAAGATAAAAAAAAAATAAAATAAAATAAAAAAAAAAAAAACCACAACAACACAAACCAACAAACCAACCACATCCACCTAAAAAAAACCCCAGAACTTTGCAACAGTTAACTCCAGTGTCTTATTTAACAAGTCCCTTGTTCCTTCCCAATCGCACAATCACAGCCTCATAACTTTCATTTGATTCTTCAGTTCATCTCCTTCTCCACTTTTCCTGCTAAGGAGATTCCTTATCAGTTTACACGACAAACAACAGCATAGGCCTTCCTAGACTCCAAGGCACTGCTAAAGACAAAGTCTCAAATCAATTAACTAATTGAACATCCCGATTACCTGGGATGGGATCATTTTTTGAACTAACTTACTTTTTCCAAGTGATTTTTGTATTGCATTTCTGGCAAAGTTCATGAAAGATTAAGAGTAGCAATGGCATAAATAATAATATAAAACATAACACCGTTCTTGTAACGGAGAACAGAAATATATTCTTTGAACAAATATCCTAAGCCGTATACACCTTCAGGTACCTGAGAAGCTTTGTATACAAATGAGAAATCAGGAATTTCATTAGTGTCTTTCGCTTTTCCTCAGGCACAACGTGACAGTAGGAATCATGTATTAATCACCGACTGCTTCCCACCTTACAGGTGGGAAAGGCGACATCTCCCCTCTTTACTAGTTGAGGCTAATTAGCCCTCCAAATAGTGAGAAACATGAACTTCAATGTTAGTGTTCAGAGCAAGATCCTGGTTTCAAAAGAAATTGGTTTGCTCACATTAAGCCTGAATTTTCTGTGGGCTGAGCCTCTACTTAAGGCACTCCAAGACGAATCCTCACAAATAGAGGGCCAAGTAAAATCTGCCAAATACTGCAGAAAACAGCTCAACTGTCATTTTATTTTGTATGCTTGACTCCCAGTTCAAAAAAGCTTTTAAAAGTAAAAGCATAGAGAATTACCTAATTAACAGTCTAATTCCATAAAACTCAATTTGGTAGAGCTAATGCAAAGCAGTGCATTTGGAGACAGGAACTTAAGTCAGAATTTCTCAGAGCTGAAGAAGCTAGAGCAGAACTCAATTCAGGAGCTATCATGAATCAGTAACATAACCTGCAGAAATAAAGCTGTGGCCAGGTGGTCTACTGCAAAGTCAAATTATATCTAGTAGCAAAATTAGCTTCCCTAGCATTGAAAAAAATACTATTGGAATATTGCCCATTTCTCATACACACACTTAAAAGTATATGAAATATTCAAATTCAATGAAGAGCTTTAGAAAGGACCTAGAGGGTAAAAAGGAATTGTAGGAGTTAAGAGCTCAACCTGTTCAAATAACCAGAAATTAGGATGCGTGGTGAGCTGATCATGTCATATAGATACATAGGTATGTAAATGAAAAAAAAAAAAAAAAAAAATCACAGGGGGCTTTTCAATCTTGCCATTAAAAGTATTAAAAGATTTAACATTTCAGAGTGAACATCAGACAAATTTAGCCATGGAGTGAGATGGAAGTCTCCTAATCTTATATACCACAGTATTCTATCACTAAACTTGCTTTACAACTCTTTTCAAGAAGTAAACCTTAATCCAGCTTCCAGAATACCTTGTGCTATCTGTCTGGGTTGAGATCATATCCCTTCTATTTCTGAAATCTATGAATCCCCCTTCTTTCTTAGGCTTCAGAAAAAAGTAAGYTTCCATATTCACATGATGCTTATGTATTTGCAGCCTTCAAAGCACTTCTAGCACCTTTGCCTCTCTCATCCTCCCTCTTCCCCTTTTTAAGTAACACCTTCCTCTGTTGCTAGGTTGGTGACAGCTGGAGACTGAATGTCAGGCAGAAGGCACAAGTACTAAGAAATAGTACTAAAAATCCACCTCAGTTCTTGCTCTTGTGCTCAGGTCAAACTGATCAGATTTGCAAWTAGGAAAGAATTTCCCTCAGGTCACGTACAGCAACTCCAATTATTCTTTTATCATGTTCTGCAACATGAAGCATGAATCTCCTATCAGAATCATTCTGGCATACCTTAGCTAACAAATTTCAGCAACGAAAACTGCATGCATTCCTGAGCACATTAGCTTGTCTTGCTGTTTTGAAGCATTACACAGTTTAGCTGTACGAAACTTAATTGCCTAGGTTATTTTATTCCTATTTTTATCTCCAGTTTTGCAAAAAATAACTATGGCCAAAAGCAATGCAAGTTCAATTATYTTTTTTTTTTTTTTTTTTTTMATTCATGGATTATGGCAAATATTCATGGATTGTGACAAAAGCAGAAAACTACTGAAAAAATATTTTAGCCATCAAGGTCATGAGTCTCTACAAATAAAGAGGTTTAACCCAAATACTGCTTATTTTTAGTTTTCAGTGAACTCATGTGCACTTCCCGAGCTTCATGTCCAAGACACCAGTAAAGCCAGCGCCCTCGGATGCCTGAGCACAGGTCAGATCAGAGCACTGGTTTTCTCAAGGGCAGGGCTCTGGCTTGATTCAGCCAGTACTTAAAAAGCTTGAGACAAACTGATGAGCATGTCTGACCCCATAATGAACACTGGCCCCACAATGAAATTACAAAAGGTGCCAAGCCTTGAATTCCAGTTCTTTTTTTGTCAAAAACACAAACTCATACATCTAGTTCTCAAAGAGTCAAAACCAACTGAAGCAAAACCAGATGATTAATTTGCCAATGTAATAAATTAAGCAATCCTCCCCCCACCTGACTGTAATACAGACACATTTGAAAGCAGATTGCTTGAGGAAACAAAACATTTAAAACCCATTAAATTCTTAGCAATATTCCACATACTTCTTAGGAAGGAGAGCCGTCTGTTTACACAGAGGTAGCACTTACCCGAGTACAACCTACTGTAGCTCCACAGAATAGCRAGCTGAGGAAGATGCACAGTGGCTCCACCAGAGACTTTAAAGATAAATGAGATACAGGGCAGGAACTACTGACAAAAACAAGGGGTTATTTCTGCCCATCACAAACCTGGAGATACTTTTAAAACACCAGGTCAAGAGACAACAGCACAGGTTCTTTCCCGCAGCAGCAAAGAAGCTGTTGCACGGTATGAGACCTGGTGTTGATTATCAACAGCTTTATCAGAAGGTAGGAGACTTAAGAGCTCATCTGTCAGTACAAGCTGCACGCTGCCTAAGGAAAAGCCACACACCTGATCTAGATGCAAAGACAAGAGGAAAGAGAAACTTTATTCCTCTCTCAGGAGATTCTTCTGATCTTAAAAGTTCAGCACAGCATGCAAAATGAGCAGGGGCCTCCACCACAAAAAACACAGCAGTATTACCTTTTGCCTATGTGGCAATACTTTCTAAAAAGGTGAGCAACGTCCTGGAATGAGACAAGGAAATTTATCTTTAACATATTTGTTAAGATTTTGAATAGGGATAATACCAATGAGATTCTGAAAAGAAAAAAAGCAACTGTTCTTATATACATTCTAAAGAGAGAAGCCGTATTTTTAAAGTTTAAATTATTCTGAACTTCCATCACTGTCACAGTCACCCAGAATGTGCAGTTTCTAGAAGCCCTGTGAATGATAAAAGCCTCAGCAGATAACAAAAATAAAACTCCAAAGTACATTTTTGAGAAGGAATGTAGATGCATTCCTGATGTTTAAAAATACAAGAAACATAGGTGAATGTAAGTATTAATGTTAAAATGTTGAAGTTATAATGCAGAAAGGATCAACTGAAACGCAGCAGCGCATACAGGATAACTGTGTGGCCCCAATTTGGCCAAGACCCAGCTAATTCCATATAGACTGAATAGTGAGGGATGAGATTGCTGAAATGTTTTGGCAATGAATAAAAGAGTCATTTGCTCTTCTGAACTCTTCTACAAAAATAACTTTTACCAGATCAGTCAGAATATATTCTGTATTTTTACTCATTTGCAGGACTGGTAACAGGGGGTACAATGTCTTTCCTCAAGTACATGAACGCAGAGAAACGCTTTACAGTTTGTTCTACTCCTTGTGTATACGTAAGAAATGTAGAGATTATAAAAGCGATTTTAAAAAGCCAAAATATTCTATCTCAAATTCTTTGTTGTGAGAAATCACCATATTTCATAACAAAATAACTCTTACATAATCTTGATCTGAATACAGGAGACTCTTACTGAAGCAAAGGCAGACTAAAAGCCCATGATCATATCAACTTTGCTTTCTGGCCTCACGTAAACTATCAACGTGTCCCTTATTACATCAAGGCTTAGAGCCACTAAGGTTAGATTGCATTAGATGATACCTATTTTTATTATGTCATGACATCTCCCATTCATTAAATTATTCTCATGTTGTTCTGGACTCCAGTTCTGAGTCACAGACTGTCTTGAAAGATTTAACTTGCATATCCATCAACAGTAATAATTAGTGGTCAGAGAATTTGGCTTTTTTTTTTAATGCAATTGCTTCTACCCCACTATGTAATTCTTACCTGAACTGAAGGTAACATGATGCTTTTTTATACAAAACTCTGTTTTTTTTGTAGCTGGATTTGCTAGGCAGCAGCACCATAAGTCTGCATACTGTGGCAGCCTGGCAGCATTTGCAGCTACCAGGAATGATGCAATAAAACCGCAATAACAAAATTGAAGAATGACATGAATTTCCTCATGCTCTTTAGGATATGTTAGCAAAGTTATAAGGAGCTTGGGTAGCTACTCCAAGAGGTTATAAAACCTTAAACAGAAGAATAAAGACTAAGCATGAAAAACCACCATCCACTTGGCATCTGAGCCAGGAGGTTTTTTTGGACTTACTGTTCCTTGACGAATTCATGATTAATATAGCCATAACACTGGAGAACCTACAACAAATTCATCCAGGAAAATCACCTTCATTAGGAGACTGGCTGACTCAAGTTTTTGACTCCAGTTTAGAACTACCTGAACATTGATGATGAGATGCATCAATTCTACCACGATTTTCTGTCAGAAAAGCCAACAAATAAAGAACTGCTTCTGGGATTAGAGTGTGTGTGGATTACATGTGAACCAGCATGTCTGATGTGTAAGAAGCACAAATGATGTTCATAGTTGTGCTTCAGTTCAAGTTAAAAAAGGGTCAAATTACACAAATGAGTAAAGGCTAAAATAAAGACTGGAGATTCCAAGCCAGCTAAAATCAGGCAATAGAGGTGTTGAACTTGTCATTAATACTCATTCACATTTAATTGAGCTGTTTCTAGGTGAAACTCCCCAGTTCCTCAACATACTAGAACTCTGACATATTGAGGGGAGAAAGGGAAGAAGGGAAATCTTGATAAATTTTGACACTGATTTTAGTCTCCTGACACACTAGAATTCCATCGACTTTTAAATGCTTACATGCAAAAGAAAACAGATATCTGCAACATATTATGCAATCTAAAAGACACTTATAGTGAACCCTATATCAATGTGAATAAAATGTCACACACCTAAAAATCCATACTCTGGCTGGCAAATTCAAATTAGCTTGCTGTACTAAGCTTTCTAATAGACAGTCAAATTTAGGAGAATGCAAGCCTGAGTATGAATTTTGAAGTTAGCCCTCCTACAAGATGTAATAGAGGACTTGCTCATGAARACAACTCTAAGATGTGAGCATCAGGTCTATATCATTCCAAATTAGACAGCTCACAGTAAACCTCCAGGCTTATTTAAATTCAAAAGACTCCTTTACTAATGCCTGATTCACCACCATGCAAGTCTTTCACATAGATGTAGAAGTTTAAGACAGACAAAGTTGTTAGCACCATTCCTCATCCACCCTACACTGGAAGTTTCTAAACTCTACACAAAATGCCAATATCTTCACTAAAATCTTGGAATGGACATTAAGAGAAAGTTCATTCCATTACACAGTTTCTAAATCCAAGATCTTACTTCCCTCTACCAGAATGGTAGTGGCAACTTCAATCTTCAGATTAAAGACATGTGCAAGAGTCCTTATTGGAACTTATGTTCCTACAGTAGCTTGCAGCTTGTTCCACATTAATAAATAGGTCAGGAATCAAAAACCCTCACTCCCATAAATCTGGTTTTAAGAGCAATTCAGTTTCTTTTTTTTAGTACATCCGTACTCCCCATCCCAAAATTATGCAACCTTGCTTCCTACTTTTGAGCAAACTTCAAGGGTCAGGCACATCCAGACTGCAACAGGTGAAACAACTTGAGAAAAACATCTTTCTGGTCATGCTGCCTCCCTTGCCAGGCAAATATCATGCATTCAAGCACAGCTGCATGCACGAAAATTGTGCAGCCCCAGGACTCTGAGGTGCCATTAGCACTGCCCTGTGAAAACACATCTGAGAAAGGGGCTCTATTCACTTCTCACCATAGAATTTCAGAGTTAACATAATGTTCATTTTAATACTTATTTTCTTCTTTGACTTCCCAAATAAAAAACTATTATCTATAGAACTCCAGATTTTAAAACTTCAGGAAACATGACCACTGTCACATTTTCTACTTGCATTATCTCCTAGCAGAAACTATTCTGGTCTCCAGATGGCTACATTAATCAGTTGAAGATTCAACTAAAAATAAAGAGAACACACAAAATACAGAAGCACACACATAAAACATGACAGGGAGATTGTACTTCCATTGCAGGAGGACAGAGTTGAACTCCAAAATTGACCTCACTATTACTTAAAGGGCAGTGGAGCTTTACATACCAGCATCRAGTTGATTGACACCAAGACACTCAAGTCTGCTGCCTCCAGAGTAGGCCCATTCACAAAGTGAATCCACCTCCAGACTGAGAAAACGTGGTAGAGGGAGCAGTTCTCCCTTTCCACGACACCCAACTTTTAATGAGAACCAAGTCCAAGCCCATAAGAAGTGCTCTCTCCAGGTGCAGCCCAGTGTTAGGCTAAGATAGAGAGGCTGCACAGGGCAGAACCAGTGGTGCACATCTGCCCTGAAGACTCACAGTACCTGAAGGTCTCATTAGCTCTGTGTGGTTAATGTTTTACAAAAATAAATTAAAGCTATCGTTAAAAGCAACAGAACAAAACCAAAATCATGCTTCTTGGCATGCCACACGTGCTGAATTTAAGTCCCAATAAAAGGCACAAGAGGTTCCTATTCTACATTTAAGAAATAAATTAAGCAAAAAAATCTTGGAAAGGATATATAGCCTCATTTGGGGGAAAACAAGAGCAAGGAGCAGATTTTTCTGATTTATCTTCCAAAAGATCAAATTGTATTTTAACAGGCATGTTCCCTTTGTAAGAGAGCTTAATGGCTTATACTAGCAGTGTCTAATGCATGTTGCCTATGAAATATGGTGAAATAACAGTATCTTAGAAGACTTAATTCAAAAAAATAAAACTCACAGGTTTCCAGTTTGTTATCAGTTAACTAATAAAAATCAAAATTTGCCTAATTGCAATGCTAGTAAGACTCAAAGAAAAAGATATACATCTTTGCACTTCTATATGGTCCAGTTTAAAAGCRTGTTTTAAGAATAAAAACTCATTAAAATTAACTTTCATAACTCTCTTAGCATCCTAAGTACACAATAATGCATATTTGAAAACATAAATATTCCAAAGCACATTCTCTACATTGAAAAAGCTATAGCACGTCTTGCTAAGTCCTCCACTTTTGAGACTAGAGCTATCAGTTTCAGGCTCAAATTGTTTTATCACACAAGTCCATCTCTAGTACACAACAACATTCAACAACAAACCACGAGGCAGAAGATCTAAACAATAAAGCAGGTTAAATACAGTTTTGACAGTATTCAAATGAGAGTGAATACTTCCACACACTTAGTAAGCCTTTAAATACTACTCTTCATCAACTTCCCAAGTTATGACCATCAAACATTATTGCCCTGGAGTACAGCAACAGCTCATCAGTTGATATACAATTTGCCAACACTAACACTGAACATGTGCAAAGTAACATTTAAAACCTTGATGCTGTGACTCTATAATTATTTTCCACTAATATTAAATCATTACGTGCAAGTATAGGAATTTGAAGAAATAAAATGTAGAAATCAGTCTTACACATTTGTCGTGAAAATATTAAAATAGAGTTAAACTTGTGAATACAAAAAATGCTGCCTAATTAAAGCACACAGATAGGGCAAGCGCTAGACAATTAATAATATTTAAAATCAACAGGAAATTCAACCCACAGTTGAAGGGAAGTCAATAATATGCATCATGCACAGTCAGGAAGGAACCTTTCAAACATCATTAAATTTCTATCTGATCCTAACTAAACTACTTACTTTGTTTGAACTTCCTCCCAAAGCCTTCAAGATGCACATGGACAGAAAAAAAAGACCAATAGAAACAGAGTTGTTTGCTATGTATCTGTATAAAGGCATATCCAATAACTTCCACTATTTTTATAGACAAAACTATTGCACAAATAAACATTCACAAGTTCTCTTACATCTGAAATACATCAGCAGGAAATAAAGTAGGATTTAACATGTCATAACAACTGAAGAGATAAGAAAAATACTATAACCTTAGGTAACATTAATTCCTTTATTTTCCCAATTACTGTCTGCCAGTCAAAGTGAGAAAATAGCTTTTTTTTTGGTCAAGTCTCTTTTCAAACCACCATTTTTTTTAGTTGTGCACAGATATAGGTGCCTTCCTTGTTAGTTCAAAAACAAGTATGATGCTTCCTCAAAAACAATTAAATGCCAAGCTTACCAAGATGGGCAGAATCTTAGGACAACAAATCATTAACAGATTGAATGAATAAATGCAAATATTACATACTACACAGTGCATATTTAATGTAGGGTATCACAAAAAAAAAAAAAAAAGGGACTATTTTAAACATCCTACTCTACTCTTTAGTAACCTCTTAATGTAAGCATTTATATATTTCAGGATTCTACTTGTTTATAAAATAGACCACCCATGCTCCCCTCTGTGAGACACTATGCGGTTGAGTAACTGTATCGCCTCTGGGTCAATCCTCAGGCACTACACGTTATAGCACTCACAACCAACTCCTTCTTAAAAACCGTCCCTCCCACCCTCCGCCGTAGGCAAAGGGAAGGATGTTGCAGATTCCTGTGCCTCTGTTGCTTAGGAACCATCTTTTTCTAATTTCCAGACTTAGGTTTATTCTTGGCCAGATTATATCCATTGTTTCTTATGTTTTAAGTTTATGAAGACATTCTCAATCTCCTTTATGAATCCCACGGCATCCCATGAATCCTTCTCTGCACCTCTTCCAATCCAAATTCCTCTTTTCTTAAAGGTGGTTGACAGGAGTTACACACAATATTCCAGATGAACCAGTACATTAGAGAACATCAGAGCCATGTTATATATTTAATGCAAATCTTAGTAGAGTAATAACTTCTCATACTTTCCATAGCTGCTAACTTTGATGGGTAGGTCATCCTGGAACGGGCTAGGCTGGACTTAAAGTTTCATAAGAGAGCAAATATTTTATACGACTGCCACAACTAGATGTATTTTTTGCCATATCAAAAGTTCAACATTCACGAGTGTCAGAAGAAGTAGCCAAAAATATATCATCAATTAAACCCTAAGCACTGCAGTAAAAGTGTAATGGTAGGAATATAAGGATGCTAAAGGAAGGAACAGCCTTTGCACTTTGAACATTCACAGCTGTAATCATAAGTACCAATATTTTTCTGTGACTCTCACAGAATTGAGTTAGTTTTCTTTTTTTTTTTATTTTATTTTGTTGCATCTTGTTTTATTTTTGACTTATGCACAATAGGAAAAAAAAAAATGCCCCGAAGTCTCGACAGAGATGGATCAAGACAGCAAGTTATAGCTGCTTAATTTCACCTTCATCTCATATATGAGATACCAAATTCAGAAATACTGCATGATCACCACTTTCAGAACACATTGCACTGCTGCTATCAAAAGGTTCACCTGAAAAAAAACCCAGCAGTATTTTCAAAAAGTATCTTTCAGTTTAGGATTACTATAGCAACAGAAGGAAGGGGTGGGGGGAAGAAATTACCAGATTCATCTCAGTTCATCTCTCAGTTCATCGAATCCTTGATAGAATAAACTTAGATCCGAGTGCCAACCAAACAAAACAAACCTGAATTTACCCCATTCATTCATGATTACATCAGATTAGGATTACATTAAGCAAATAGAAATTGTCATACCAGAAGTAAATTAGCAAAATACAAATAGCCACAGTGCATGACACCACTTCATCCTTCTATCACTAAATATTTGATATCACAAGTCTTCAACCCAGTAACTGATGAACCAAAATTTATAGTATCTTTGATAACAAGCGTCATTTGGGAAGGTATCTAATCTCAATTAAAGGTCTGCAAAACAAAGGTGGCAATGGAAATCTGTATCACTCCTAATTAAGTACATCCAGGAACAACATTATTGAAAAAGTACAGTAATATGCCCCAAATGACCTGGGAGTACATTCCAAAAATTTAGTCTGTCATAGAATTAACAAATATTTCAACAACATATGTGAGCACACAAATTATTTAATGCCCTGAAAATCAGGGAATGCGGAAATTAGCTTAAACTCCTTTAAAAGGTGACCTTATCAAAGAACAGATCCAGGATATCCTGCGTAATTAACATGTACATCTGTTTTCTAGCTTTCCTTGTATTTTGAGTTACTTTCATCAATGCTTAAAAATAATTAGCACAATGCATACTAATGCAGTATCAACATTCGCTAGTGACCCTTCAAAAAAAGGAGGCTCAGAGATATAGCACTTTCACACTTCATGGGCAGACTACCTATCTGAATAAGACATCCAGTCCCCTCATTTTATATCAGTTTCCAAACCCATGAAACATGAAGTCAAAACGTCAAAAACAAGCCTTTTAGCTGCATTTGTTATTGCAAGCTTGTTTGTGGAGTACAGGGATGTCCCCCAACTTTACTGGTACCACGCAGATGCTGCTAAGCCTCAGGAGACTCTTCTATCAGTCAGATTTTGTAAGGCTGCCCTGATAATCTGGAAGAAGGGAACATTCAAAGTTTAACAAGGCTTCTTAGCCTTCTGCTCACCATTTTTGACTTTCACTAACCAGATGCCAAAATTTATTTTCTCTTTGCTGTGCAGACCAGAGGACAAGGCAAGACTACCTTCCTCAAATTTGTGCAGCAAGTATTTTGTTCTCTGCTCTTGGCTCATCCCCAAACTGCTACAGCAAGGGTTAAAACTAGAGGCTCATGGAAGGAGTATCAAGACACTACAGTGAAACAAGGTACTGGCAATTTTTATCTGGGGGTTTCTTGCCATTAGATGATCATGTCCATCAATAAAATGGAAATAGAGTCAAGRAAGAAGTTTGATTTTAGATTAACACTAAAACCTGCAGCAGATCCAGACRTTGAAATTCCAGTAGTCAAAAATCACTATCTTGTGCTATAATTATAAAAATATCCYTGCTTTCAGGGACAGAAGTGAGTAGCTACATGGGAGATGACTCACATAACTCCACAGTGTCAAGATTAGCACAGGTTCTAGAATACATGAGCAGGAAAAACAGACAGGCAGACGTTCAGCTGCAAGTAGTAGCAATCAAAGAAAAACAGTATCATCCTGTCTAAATCCAGGGCACAGAAGTCCAGTGCCTTGCCTGACATCCAGAAGATACATCCCCTTAAGCCAGGAACATATATATATATGTATGTATGTATATATATATATGCATGTATTTTTCTTAAAAAAAAAAAACTCTCCCTCCCTTCATACCATGTATGAATCTAGATCTAGACTAGCAATACATAGTAAGCCTACTTGAATGCCTTCCATTTGATCTACTGAAGGACACTCACCTCCTTTTGGAAAGTATCAAAGAATTTATTACTGCCAAATAAACCAAATTTTCACCTAAATGAAAACAATCAGTAGAAAGATTACTTTCATATATACAGTTGAAATTTGAGCAAAATCTAAGACATAACATTGTACGGTAAATATGGTACATATTCTTACACTATGCCTGTGGCTATCACTGTGTTATGAAAAATAGCTAACAACAGTGAACATTTTCCTGAGGTCTCCACCATCACTTTCCCCAAGTACTGTTCTCATCCTTAAGTTGCTCACAAAATGTGCTACATTTTTCTGAAATGCTTAGATTAGCATTTATTTTCTGTTTAAAGCATATTTGAAAAGTCATCATATAATACATGCTAACAAATACTACTTAAGTTGGAGGGGAAAGTGGAGAGTGAGCACAGATACCTTGACACACAACAATAGCCTTGAAAATTTTATCAATGGTAAGGAGAAACTTAAGGAAAAAACTTAAGTTGGAATCAAAAAAGAATCTTAAACATAGAGTGAATCCATATTTCAAATCAGTCAGAAACACCAAACAATGTTCAATACTTTGCAGTAACCAAAGTGCCTAGAGAAAGATGGTAAAACCAATGCATCATGATCTCCTCTAAACTGAGGGAAAAATTTTTAGGGCAGCATAGGAGACCTAAGTCCTTGTGCTCCTTCTGTGCTCCAAGCATGTCAAATCATGCCCACCTGTTCACCTGAGCACTGTTTCTCCCTTTGCCTGTGCCAGTGACAACGCACTCGGTGGCTGTTTCTGAGCTACCTGCTTGATGACTGACCAGCAGGTGGGTAAAGGATACATGAAAAAACAGATACTCCTGCAGCCAGATGTTCCTGCCTCTCAAAACAAATTAGGAGGTGTGTCACTCCTGGGGGGCACAGGTTTGGGGCTCAGAATGCCATGCAATAAATAATAAGTTTTTATGTTTGAAATCACCACACCCGTATTAAATTTAGCACAACGTAGCAAAAAGATTCAGAAGCTGAAGTATTTCTAAAGCGAGTGGATTTATTTTATTGCATTTTCACTTCTTTAAGATGTGTCTGTTCAAGATTGTCATGCAAAACTGTAATAGACAAGAATTTCTGAGGCAGAAAATACACAATGTACTCCTCAGCTGATACACAGCAGTGATATTTCATGTGTTCAAGTTTTGAACAATATTTTCTAGTAGCAATATCTAAAAAAAACCCCTAAACTACTATCAGAAAACTTAGCTAAAGTATGCTTCACTTGAAAAGTCAGAATGCAGTAATTTTACACTCACTCTATATATTCTCAAAGAACAAAAAGAAATAGAAGATAATCTTCATATGTCCAAGTTTGCCCTGATCCTTACTGGTTTAAGTTGGCAAAATGTCATTATCTATATCAAAATTGAAATAACAGAGAATCAGATCTTCCAATATGCAAGAAACAAAATAAGCAAGTGATAACYTCCAAAAAACACCACAACATTAATTTGAAAATTTGTATGTACAAACAGAAAAGAATCCCCCAAAACCTCTAACATGTTTCTTCCATAGCTGTAAGTAAAGTTAGAGGTTTAGCCCAGATTTGTTTTTAATGTTTACCGATTCCAATAAAAAACCTAGAAGAGTTTAGGTAGAAGTCATTTGATTTTCACCTGTACAGTGCATGAATAGATGACTACCGTGATTTAACATTATCTACTCCTTTGATGAGAAAGTATCAAAGAGATCATAAATTGAGTGTTACTGATTAACTGCACTTACTACTCATTGTTTACATGACCTTACTTAGCAACTTAGGTCAGTAAAGGGAAGTAAAATATCTCAAAATTCTGAAATATTCTGAGGRGTAGTTCTGACACTTCCAGTTTTAAAATTTTTTAAAACTTTAAAACCTTTTTTCAGGAAAGTTGGTTTTTAAATTAGTCTGCAGGAAAAAAACTGCTAGCAGTTGATACTGAAAATTTCTTTGATGTCCCACTTACTACTGCAACCTATCTGAGGTTGAAAGGCAAATCTCTCACTGAATAATGACTGTACCCAGCAGAGCAGGCGGGGACCATTTCTCAAAATGCAATCTAATAAACAAAGTCAAAAGGAGGAAGTTAGTCAGGTGTTGAAGAAGCTGTTACTCCTGTTTAGCTACGCTTTCAAAGATACCATTTTAATCACCACTTTGGGGTCAAAAAGAAAATTCACCAAAGCCAGCAGGGATTTGTTCAGCTACTTTTATTAACCCTGGCCAAAAGAAGTATATTTGAAGAAACATGCCAAATACGCATCAAGACGAGGTAATGTTTTCCTGTCAGCCAGGAAGGCTGATTAAAGCATACAAATGAATACAAGCTAGCTGACGACTTTCAGACAGATTCTTCAGCAGATGCTGAGTGACCTGCAGGATGGAACCAGTACTTTGGACTTGCACTCTTATGTACTCACGGCCAATTTTTAAATGTAAAGTACCAATTGCTCTAGAAATTTCTAAGAAAAAAATACTTATGAATCATTAATATGAAGCTATTTGAGAGTATTTTTTTGCCATGCAGCATGGTCCACCAGTAAATCCTAAATTAAAAACCACAAAGAGAAATTTAGCATTAATTTTGACTACATTTCCTTATGCTTCAGAAGTCCTCAGCACACAGTGGAAGACTTGGCTAACCTTTACACACGCATTGGGTGACTTTGGCTAACATGAATTTGTCAAAGCAAGACTGGACCATTCGCACAGCAACTGTTTGGGATTTGCAAATGTCCCACTGTTCAGCAATGTTACAAGCCTTAAATGATTAAAAAAATAAAAATTTCTACCACTCAAAAAGGCAGTAAGCACAAGACTTACTGTCTAACCTCTTCTAAGTTAGAAATACCTATCACTTGGGAATCACAGGCTTACAAACACCAAACGTGCTGAGAATTCTTTAACTTAAATCCTGCAGTTATAATATTTTATTCTTATTGACAATATCAGCTACTTCAAAACTCAGATTTTTTTTCCCCATAGCATTTTACAKGATGTTGGGCGATGAGATATGTCAAAAGCATTTCATGCTGTGAAGTTACCATTCAAAAACTGAGACTTGAATGGGGCCAAAATAGCTTAATCCTTACTCCTGTGAAAGTCTTTCAATACCCAAATGGATTTGCCCACATAATCTTATTATGTGATCTGATTCCATACATGCAGAATATCATCCAACCTCTATGGTGAAGCTCAGAGAATGAGAGCAGAGTTAAGTCTTTTTTTCTGTTGAAGGTATTTGAAAAGAACTGTCAGACCAATGATTCAATAAATGACCTTCACTATAAAGATCTAGTGAACCATACTCTAATGACTGTATTGGCACAACATGCTAGCAAAAGCGCGAGCAGGATTCAGTGGGAACGCTAACTACGTTCAAATGAAGTACATTTTCAGATTTCTCAAACCATATTTATTAACCTAACATAACAAGAAAGCACACAGACTACAATGGGTTTTGGTTTAAAAGTACTATATCAACAAGAATCCTCAGATAACTATCAATGATCCAATAAAACCATGAGGTATCTAAATACGTGCATTAATGCATATATCCTCATCCTGCTACAGTGAGGATGCAAAAACTTCAYTGTCTCTTCCAAAAACTCAAAGAAATCAACAGATTTTAAAACCTACCATTGAGACAAATGTCAAAAGACATTATGTTGACTTAAGGTTATTCTCACATGATCATGTCAGATCCGCTTATGAACATAATAAAGAAGTGCCAGAGTGACCTGCTCCAGAAGTAAGGAGCCAGTCACACAATTGTGCATTTTTCCCATTTCTTATTGTACAACACCTCCAAGAAGATTATTTCCTTTCTCAAGCACACATTCTACAACCTGACTGTTATGCCAATCAAGAAAACAGAAGAAATAAAGTTTGTATTTCTTTATTCTACAACTAAGAGCAAATTTGTTACAGTTTTAAGAGTTGATATTCTACACAGTATTCAACTCCCTTACAAGAACCCAGAGCTGTAAGCAGCCTGTGTCCATGGAGATACCTGTAGCTTTCAGCAAAACACACTTAAATTGTCTAGTAGTAGTCACAGTTTGAMAATTCGGGAACATTCATATGCAAAAGGTCAATAGCAGCTTTTAAAAAAGCAGAAAATAAAATCAGCAATGACCCTACAACATTMATGTACAGCACTATTTCATTAAACATTTAAACCTGGCGCTACCCACAGCCCCCTATCTCAAGACAACCTTGGGTATTTTTCCAGTCTGACTGGATTTTTTTCCCCTCCCTAATTACCAGTTTTACTTAAAGCCAGTCTAGATTACCAATAAAGCTTTAAAACACCACAGAGGCTGTATAGTAATCACACGCAGAAGGAAATGTGACGTTTTCTATCAAAATCAAGATGCTAGAAAGGCCAAAAAACAAACAGTCCCTCCGGCGCAAAAAACACCACAACCGCCTGCGCGCTGCTGCTGCTGGTACCCTGCCAATCGATACCAGCGCACAAACGCACCGCGCTYCCATCCTCTTTTCCAACGCCGTTTTCCGCAGACTATTATTCGGGCCTTCCAAAGCCCACAGGTTGGCGAGGCCCGGCAGCAGCAGCAGGTCACCGCGGAGGCGCACGGCTGCACTAGCAGAGGCTCCGCTCAGCGCGTGAGGGAGGTGGAGGCGGCCGCGGCGCCCCACACCGCTCAGAGCGGGGCGCGGGGACCCCGGCATGCGGCAGCCTCCTCCGCGCTTCCCCCGCCTCGGGGCCTCGCCACCCGCCTCCCTATCCCGCTCAGCSGCCGGGCGCCGCCGCAGCCCCGCGCCGCAGGACCCTGCGGGCAGCGCTTTATTATTTATTTATTTATTGCTAAGCTGCCTCTCCCTCGCCCGCCGCCTGTTTTCAACCCAGGGACGACACTCGCCTCCCTCCCGTCCCCTCTTTTCCCCCATGCGCCCCAGCTTCTCCTCCCCCTTCTCCGCTCAGCAGCGCGCGCCTCCCCCTCCCCAACACCCCGCGCCCCGCCAACGGCTGCGCTCCCCGCGCGCGGCCGTTAACGGCTGCGCCCCCACTCCCCTTCCCGCGCGCGCGGCCGTTAACGGCTGCGTCCCTCCAGCCCYGCTCACCCTCGCGGCGAGGAGAAGCAGGGAGCGGGCAGGGCAGGGCAGGAGGCGCCGCTGCTGCGAGCCTCGCCRGCGAGCCCGTCTCCTCCGCGCTGGCCGCGGCGCCCAGCTCCAGCTCCGCCTCCCCCACAGGCAGCCCCAGCCCCCACCCGCCAGGGCGCGGCCTCCCCAAGGCCGCAGGCCAACAACCGCGCCACCCATTGGCGCGCGCGAGCGGCTCCACTAAGCGGTTCTCCCATTGGCTGAGCCCGCGCGCGGGCGGCCGTTGCCGTTGCCTCAGGCGGGAGGAGCGCGGGGCCACTCGGCGGCCGCTAGCGGGGCGGCTCCGTGTCCGCCCCGAGCGAGGCGGGCAGAACAACCGGCCCCCGCTATTGCCACGCGCGGCGGTGCCGCTGCCTGCCGGAGCTCCCCAGAAGCGCAGTGACCTGCGAGGGTAGCCAGGCCGGGAGCAGCGCTCGGGAGGCTAGAGAGGTGCCCGAGAGCTGGGGATGCTCGAGGGAGTCGGTACCCGCTGTGCGGTAGGTAAACCCCTGCCTCGCAAGGGTGTGCGCGCTCTGGGAGCGCACGGAGCGGCCTGGCGTACGTGGAGGACATGATCTGAGCTCTAGAAAAGAACCTATGAGATTCTTTTAAGGAATCTTTGAAGATCTCTGTGTGCAATATAATCCTACTGTTTATGTTAGGGACAAGAAACAATTTTGTAGATTTCAGTGTTAAGTCGTTGTCAGCCATCTTCATTTTCTGTTACATTCTCACTATTATATAATTTTAAAACTTGCTTTACACTTCTTCTAAACGTGGTGTTTTATCAAATAGTGTCTACATCAAGCAGGCAAAGAGTTGTGGGTCTAGAAATGCATTTTCAGAAGCACTGAACTCTCAGAAACTCTCACAGCTGTTATTCTTGCCCCCCACGCTCAGGTTATCCACACACACACACACAAAAAAAAAAAAAAAAAAAAAAAAAAAAAAAATAGAAACCTGCCAACAAACACCTGAAGGGTGTTTGCAGGAGCTACAGCTGTCTCTATACTTCAGTTTGTAGAATAGGACCTGCTCCCCTTCCACCAAAGAAACCCACCCCACTTACACAGCTAAAACCTTCTGAAAATCAGTCTTCATTTGCTTGTTGTTCTGACTAAAATATAATAAAATGGCCTTGGGAACATGCATTTCCTCTCCAGTTTCCCGCATAGCTTTGAGAGCAGCGGTTCCAAGAAAGAAGGTGCTGTTGAGGTCAGAAGCAGTTTCCAGGGACTGTGGAGGGCAGAGCCTGTTGTTTCACTGGCAGTGCTGGCACAGGGTGCTTCTATAGCAGGGTGGCTTGGGCTGATCACTACAGCCACTTTGGAGTCACTCTGAACTGCTGGAGAAGGTTGGCTTTCTGCTGGCTTTCTCTCCTTTCACCATGGAGCTGCTCCTTTCCTACCTCTGTCCTGCTCCCACCTGGCATCGTGTCCAGTATCATGAGGCCAGAGAGCAAATTCAATCAAATAACCGGAAAAAATGATGACAACCTTGGGGGAAGAAGGATGTGCAAAGGCAGTTTCCTGCCCTGGTGGCCAGGGATTGCTAAAGCTGCTGCATGCAAACACCCATCATGACAATTCAGATTTTGGCACCGGCAGCTCCCTAAAGCACCTTCTCCCCGGCTGCACTGTCATCRATGCTCGTGTAAAAGCAAAGTAGGAGCGTAGAAGTATGAGGGAGGGTAGCACTGAGGCAGGCATAAACAGTCTGTACTACCATGGAATATGTGCACAGGAGAAAGGATACAGGCATTCTCTGCCTTTCACACATACTAAAAAAATGCACAATACTACAAAMATAAGCTATCAAGAAGCATTTCTGCACTGTCTGTATTTCAGACAAAAAGCTGTTTTTTTTCTAACTTTTACTAGTTATCTTACTGTACCTTTTGTTGTAGCTGCAATGGTGTATGTTACAATACACTATTTTTCAGCCTGTGGTATCTCTCTCCTCGTTCAGGTGGTTGTACAGCTTGTGAGGGGCCTAGGAAAAGAGCCAGGAAATGCAAGAAAAGAACCAGGAAATGCAAGCTTGTTACCAACAGACTAGCACTTGCCCTGTACATCACTGTGTGAGACTGGAGAATGCTTATTGGTCCATAAATAAGAGAAAAAAATAAAGAAAAAAAAAAACACTTTAAAATATTCAGGAGTAGTGCAGTGTTCCTGCAAAGAGTAAGTGCAGTTCTTAAGGTGGTAGAGATTATTGCTGATGACTCAGCACCTGCAAAAGTTGCTTTCTCTGCAGGCTCAGCAAGCAGTTGGATTCAGTTCAGGTTGTACACTCTAAAATGAAATCAATGTGAATGTWTATTTAGAATTTATTTTCACTTGGCTTTAAAAAGTGTCATAAAAATAATTTTCTGTGATTGTTTTTATGCACTAGACCTCCTTATCTGACACAAACACTTCCGTTTTTTTTTGACCAACACTGCAGAACTACCTGTTAGAAGCATACTAAGGGCATGTTACAGATCAGATATTAAGATATTTACCTTTTCCTTCAGGAAGAGTACACCTATTCCAGGTAAACAGCTTCAGGCTAGTTTTCTCACCTATGAGATGGGAGTGAGATTATCCAAACAGGTCATTCCTACTTGTCCATGACTCTTGCTTTTTCTTCTCACTCAGACCTTTCTGACCACTTCTCTGCCTGACAAAACTCAGGTTTCTCCAGATAAAAATATATATGGATTCTTCACTAGGTTTTCCAYGGGCCTTGAAATGGAATACTAAGCCTTGAAATTTCTTTTTCAGATGACAGCAAAGTAAATGCTCTCTGCAAGGAGCTGCTGATTGTATAGAGCTTGTGGAGAAGAGAAGGTAGATGTAGGTAAATATAAATCTTTTGTAAAACAAAAAAGAAAACAAGAAAATAATTTCTAATTATGTTATGGTCTTACTGACATGCCAGACAAACACAGGGAGTGCAGTTATCAACACTAGAAGATTAACATTACTATTGAAGGATTTGAGAGAAATTTTCCCTTGAAACTATTAAAACTAAATGCACTTGCTTTTTGTATATGACATAGGGGGTTATCTTAATTTCAAACACATATAACAACATTAATGTCTCATGATTTATGCAGAGCATTACTAAAGTTCATGAGTGCACTTGAGACTATGCCCAAAGTACTATTAAAACTTTATTTTTGGCTCACCTGCATTCAKATTCTTCATAAGATAGAATTACTTTTACATATTATTGATTTATGTAATAAAGCAGAATCTTTCTGACTACTTGAAAATAACATATGGAGACAATCGTTCAGGTCTGAGAAACATTTGGTCAAACAACTATATAGAGAAAAAACACATTCTGATCTCCTTTAATCTCCTTCCACAATCAAAACATCTGTGATTATYTGGGCTAAATAATAAAGAGAAATGAAGCAGCAGGTGGTGAAGGGCAGGACAGCTGGAACAGACTGATAATAATTGCCTCAGATTTTAAGCTGAGAGGCCACTTTGGCTTTAAGCATTAAAAGATTTGACTTCATATTTGGGGAAGAAAAAAGGSATAGGAAGATTATTGCACACTATCAAGATAAAATACAAATCTAGCTTCATGGCTTAGGCTGTTTAATAAAAGGGAGCGAGGTACAATGGCTGCTTTAGCCAAAAATAAAGTGACCCAAGGACTTTTAATATTGTTAAAGCACTGTTCATGAGAGGCTTGCAGTTTGTTTTCCAAAATTATTTTCCAAGTAAAGCTAGCTCTTTTAATTGAAACATTAGTGACTCAATGAACCACCATGTCCTTCCAGATGCATGTTCTCCGCAAGCTGTTTGTAGGCTAATCATGTTACCAGAACAGCTGAGATACAAAAAGAGCAGCTAAAACTATCTTCATCATTTATGAAAAGTACCAGTAATGTAAGCTATACCTTTGGAAGAGACTAATTCGAGCCACTTTTGGACTTAAAAACAAACCCAGGCGAGAAAAAAAAAAAAAAAAAAAAAAAAAAAAGGACAAGTTCAAAGAAATCAAGAAAGGGTTGAAAAACCATCTAAGAAAGGTGCACAGCTTTGTAGTGTTAGAATATCAACTTTTGAAGTATTAAAATAGCATTTATTTTTAAAAATACTCCTTTTTAGTAGCTTTTCTGTGCTTAGGGTGTGGCTGGTATTTTTTTGGAAAAATAAACAAATCTGAATGTTAGCACAGTGCAAGTCAAAGCACAGGTAAATCACTGAAGCTTTAGACATCTTTTGAGGCCACACCTGGAACATCTTTCATTATATGTCCTGTAAGAAAACTCTTTAATAAGTTTACATAAAGTAGACTCTTTTTTTGTTTTGGTTTGGTTTTTCTCCTCTCACATGGGTATMATTTCCATTGATGGCCACCAATCCAGCTGCATATCCATGCAAAAAGCTTTTAAGGTCAGAATTCAAGTGCATATTAAGTTTCTAATAAAAGAACCAAATGTATTGAGATTTGTACACAAAGAAGTTGATACAAAGTGGCCTTTGAAAAGACAGAAAAGGTCATTACTCCAAGAAGGGTCCTACTTTTTGTGTGCACAGGTATTGTCATATATGTACAAAATACACCAACTTCAATAAGATTGTGCAAGAGATGCACTGAAAGAGAGTCTGACATTTCTAAGGTTATCTGCTCTTTAGGGCCATGTCATGGGTTAGATTACCTCCTTCTCAGGATAACTAGTAATTCTAGTAATGGAATAGAAATTGAAATCACAGTGTGATTTCTGTATTCGAGATAAAAGGAAGGAAGTCTGGAGGGAGCAGTTTTTGAGAGGACTATGCAAAAAGACCAACTTGGTATCCCTGAGCTCCCCAAGTCAGTCAGTAAGTTCAAGTGCCATCTACCCTGCAAAAAGTTGTAGKAACATTTTAAATTGTGCAACATTTTAGTAACATCTTAATATTAGCCTACAACATAGTAGCATTTACAATATTCAGCATTTAGTATACACTTTGAATTGTTACACTAGAAGAACTAGGAGCTCTCCTACTTAAGCTGCAAAGTCTGTCCATCCCAAGCACTTCTATTGCTAAAAAAAAAATAAATAAAAAAATAAAAAACCCCAATGATTTTAATAGTTAGTAAAACCAAAACTCTTACCTCACAGTATCTGCTTGCTGCCGGGTGAAATATTTAATACTTAGAATAATCAATGGCAATTCTTTACTGTGTTCTTTACTGAGGTAGTAAATATAATTTAGGTGGTGTTCAAATGCATGTACATTCTCTCTCAAAGTCTAATCTAAATTTTAAATTAGATTAAACATAAGTAATAAAATGTTCATTTAGTTGTCATCTGGGTTAAAAGGCATTCAGCTGAGGAACTCCCCTAGGGAACATTGGTACTTATGTGAGAAGCAGGAATAAAAGATGTCCTAAGCTTCAGAGACTTCTCCCATCGAGTTTCACCTGAAGTTGAGATTTACTTTCTCACATCTCTAGGGAGACAAGTAGGAATGATATCCACTCAAAATTCAGCAGTGTCTATATTCCTATTGCGTGGAAGAGATTGTCCAGCAGATGTCACCAAATCCAAACTCATCACAGTCAAAGCTTCAGAAACAAAAAGGTCACTTTGAACTTTTTAAAGCATGACAGACCAGACACCGCGAATATTCTCATTGCTTACTTGCACTGATGTAAAAAAAATTAAGTTCTTATCTAGACAACAGTGCACACATTTCTGACACACAGAGACACAAAAAAATAAGTGCACAGCACCCTCATTGTCACTGAAGAATAAATTTCTGGTTAACAGATCACTTTTCAAGATCTATTAGCTAACAAACCCTTGTTGAAACCTGTATTTTCAAAACAATATTYTTCCCTAAGAGAGCAAATATCCCACAAACGTATCCCACAAATATCCCACAAATAGTATCAATTATTTTTATCTGCATATTCCCAAACTGCATTTCTTTTTGACATGGCAAATAATGTCTTTACACTTTACCTAAACTATTTCAAAGATGAAAAGCTTGCAATGGGTTGTATATGTAAAAGATTAAGCTGTGGTAAAACAGAGGCCCTTCCCAGAGACTTCCTTCTCTCCAAAGTCAGGATTTTAAGCAAAATCCACCTGATTTTGTACACAACAGACTACAACAGTTTGTAGAAACAAATGAACCTTCCTGCCTCCCTGCAGGGTCGAAGTGACTTATTACCTACCCTCCTGCTATGGGTTCTGAAAATGTTGGGGAAACCAACTAAGCTGTGCTGCCATCCRTGAGAGGAAAGGCCACCACATCCTGGGGACTGGAAGGGTCCTTTTCTCCCCAGCAAGCTCACAGAAGAGTCTGGAGACTGGGCTGCTTTGCTCAAAACATACAACCCTCTTCCTCCAAGATGTTCTTGTGGTCATACTTGTATTTAGTGTTCATAGATAAAAATGACTGTATTAAGCCTCAGCTCTACATCCAAGAAACATTGAAGTGAATGGAAAATGGGCGATTTCTAAACCCATAGTTGTCCAATGCCTGCAATGTCCAATTTCTGAAACTGTTGCCAATTTGTTAACAGAGTTGACAGTCACAGTCAGAAGAATCAAGTACCATTTGACACAACTACACATAACAGCACTAACATATACACTCAGGAACTTCACTGAGACTACACAAGTTAGATAAACTTTGAATTCCAGTTTATCAACTTCAGAAATACATATGTATTTATATAAAAAAAGAAATTAACACAAAAATCTACATATTTGCAAATTTTGTATTACAAAGGTAAAGAGTGTTGTTTTGTATGTTGGAATTGGATTAATACATATATTTTACTGCTTAAAAATCTTGAGTATATTGCTACAAAAAAAAAGAAAAAAAAAGCTATTAAAGCTATTACAATCCCATATCTGAAGAGGACCCCAAAGATAGTATATTTTCAGTATGGTTGTCCTGACCATATGATGTCAGTTATTTCCAGAAAGAGCGGAATTTCCTCTGCRGACAGTAAAAATAAATACTGTACGAGGCCAGAACTTGCTCCGCATAATAACTGGCTCATTGGCTGAGCTTTGACACAGTGATTCATCTCAGAGAAGTACTGAGCAACAGGGATGCTCATTGAAAATATCCGATCTCCAGCAGAATCAGAAATGTAAGTACTGCAAATGTTTTAACTTATGTTCACAAGAACTTTTAAGAGGTTGAGTGACTGATAGATCATGCCCGTGTGCCTCTTTCTCACAGAAGAGATGAGACAAGGCAAGAAATTCTGTCTCTTTATATGGCCCTACTATTACATCCCTTTACTAAGGAGAATCCCTATGTATTAGAAATCCTATTTTATTGTTTCCATAACCAGAAAAAACATTTATTTGTTCAGGTTTTTAAAGCCATGGCCATTTAACTGTTAAAAGATTCAAAGTGATATAAACTTTATATAAATTTTAAAAGAAATCTATGGCATGGATGCAGTCTCAGAAACTAGAGAACCTCTATTCCTGTTTTAGGACTTACAGAGAAATCATTAGAAGTCTTGTAAACATTATTAGAGATAAAATCATTATAACAGTACTTTTGAATTGAGAAAAATTGTCTAAAAGGTCACTAAAATAAATTTTCCCTCTTTATGAAAATTCATGACTAGTGTAATTCCAACATAACCATTAAGTTCTTTGTTTTAGGAAACCTGGCCCCAAAATATTCAGGAACAAAGCTTGAAAGCACCCTCCATGCATATCATTAACCCTATAGTTTGCCTKGTGCTGATAGTACACTAAAAAACAGATTTTATTTTGCACACAACTAGAAACTGAGTAGCAATTTTAATAATGAAAGACTAGATGCAAGATGAAAGATGTTTTGCCCTAGAACAGGGCATGATGAGAACCTGATCCAAGAGACTGACCAGGAGGTTCTCTCAGCTACATTCAGTAATGTCCGTACTGAACTTTTAAAACTTAAAACTTTTTAAAACTTTTAAAACTTTTAAGATTTCTTCTTTTCATGTATTTAATTTTATATCTTTTATGACAGCAGTGTGAAAGAAAACTGCTAGTCAGAATTGAGGAGTTCCTGCTCCCTCCCGTTAACCTCATACACTCCTTTCTCTTATATCCTGTACAATGTTAGTGGCACCTACCTGTCCAATTCTGGACTAGCCCAACAGGGCTCCCATGGAAGGCAAATTAACATCACCCAGCCCATGTGATCCACTCTTCGTTAGGTAGCATGTGGGAGTCATTATCGGATGCCATATCCGTATCTGTTGCACGTTCCCTGATAGCCATCACGGTAGMCACCAGAATCAGAAGTTACATTTACATACGGGATGGCTTAAAAAAAAGCCACATTTTTTGATAATCTTTATCTATAGTAAACCAAGTCATTTGCATAAGCATCCTCATTATTTACATATCAACAGCACAAGTAAAAAACCCAAACCTCTGAGTTAAGCACCAGCTCTGGTTGAAGGAGCAACGCCTTCAAGTCAGAGTATTAGTATTCCCTGTCACAAGTGAATTCTGACGTTCTTTTAGAAGTTCCCCTTTTCTGCATAGGTTGTATCCATAGCATTTCTTCATTCACATCCGTCCGAAGAGATTGGTAATAGCAGCAGTTTAAAAAAGGTGTAGGTATCATGGACAGCTTTCACAGCATAACCAGTTCAGATCTTTTTAAACGGGCCATAGAAATTCACCGATCTGGATTGCAAAGTTCACCAAACGTTCATTAAACAAAGTCTGTACCCAAGCCAAGCAAGAACAAGTGGTTGGAAGATACTCAGTCTGTGYGTGCAAACAACAGGCAGCCCAGCAGCGCCATCCAACAGTGCATTCAATTCCAAGATAGCAGGGAGCCCATTTCTCCTCAGCATCAGGGGGATGATGAGGAGCCATGTCACCTTGGCTTAGAGTAACCGTAAGGACACTGCAGAATTAGGCTGTCGTGACTAGGCAAGACATGAGTGCTGTAGTATTCAACCAAACTTCCCATGTTCAAAAACATGATCTCTGCATCCAGGTAAAACTTGCAATCCTGTTGTAGAACAAAACATACGCAATCATTAGCAGTAATTTTTCCTAGTCGTGGTATCATCACTGGAACTTCAAACCAGCTACTGCTTCACAAACTGTTCTCTCAGGCAAATGTAAATCTATAGAGGATTCAGGCTTTTAATATTCCCACCTTTGGGATGGATTGGATTTTGACTTTTAGTTCTGATTTACATATACACACACAGACATCACACCTAGTACAGCTACTAACCTTTTCAAAGATTCTGTAGTTTCTCACTTTGTCTGCAGATTCATCCCAAACAACCAAAACCTTGAAAAATAAAATTCAACAGAGTCATTCTATGTCAACAAGCATTTGCAAATCAATGCATTGTTAAGGAATTAGTTACAATCAGTTGACCAGCCTAGAAAATTTTTACTGAAATTACAACAGTCATTGCCTCAGATTTCTTTCCTTTAAGGAAAGAGCCAATCTAAATTAAGTATTTTACCACACATAGGATACAGTATCTCCCATTCAAGACCGTTAGTTATGGTAGTTTCTGTGCAGGCTCAGCCTCTGCAAGTTACCTTTCCAGGCTTAGTAGATGAGTTCCTAATACAGTATAGTCCATTTTGTGGTTGTCCTCTTGGGCTATGGGTTTTAAATGCCCTAAAAAACACAACAGTTACATGTGTTAGCATTTTCTGAATTAAAATATAGGATGCGTATGTTCCTAAAATTCTTAGAACTACCTCCACGTCTGTCATAATAATTCATAGTATATCTGACAGAATCTGACTGTTCAAGCCTCTGCAACGCAGTACTGAACATCTGGCTTTTCTGCCCATTTAGCAGCCTTTTCCAGATGGAGCAAAAACATCACATACTCTGCATTCTCAACCAATACAGGAACACTGAACTCACTCCCCTAAAAAGCAATTTTCATATTAAAGGTTTTAAAATACTAGTCTTTTGTTTTTAAACATACAAGTTACACCTCCCACAAGATGATTCTTCTGCACTACCGTTCAGCAGKTTTTTTTATAGCGTTTCTAAGCAGCTGTTGTAAAGTTATACCTACCTTTCAACTTCGAAGGATTCRGAAGTATTAAAAAATACTGAAATAGGCAGCTCAACCTGTAAGAAAACACAAAAAAAATCACTACATATAAGGGAAATTTGAAACGCTAGCAACTTGTTCATCAAATACACTACAGGAAGTTATTACTGGTATATTAATATTTACTTTTTGCTTATTTCTTCTATAAGAATATTATAATCAATTTTTTCAAAACATTCCTTAAACCCGAAAATAATCACACAGTGGTATATTCCCAGAAAGTTTCCTTTTCCAAAAAAGGAGGCACCTGAGAAGCTCCCCAAAGTATCCATAATTAAGAAAAATAATTGTCTTTGAGGCTGGATCATCTGCTTGATCTTACTTTTTCATAGTCTTCATCCGAATCATCAGCAGGTTTGTTTGGCTTGGCAGGGAGCGCTGGTTTTTCAAAKGAGAAACTTCTGAAACTCTGCCCATCTGGTGGCGATCTCCTGGCAGAAACAGAACAAAAACTGAAGGACGTGTCCTCAGGAAATGAAACAAATACACACAAAGCACTGAAGGGATAATGAAAGTAGAAMTGAAGACCAAAGTTCAGGTTAGGGCTTATCCTGGAATAGCAACAATTTAGGTTGAAAGAAACCTCAGGAGGTTGGAACCTCCTATTTAGTCTACCCTCCTGTACAAAGCAGATCCCATTGGATTGGGCAGCTCAGCTGTATCCTGTCAAGTTTTGAGCATCTCCAACGCGGAAGATTCCCCAGCTCTTCGGAGGCAGCTTGTGATATTTAGCCACCCTCATGGAGAAAAGTTTTTTCTTAGTTTTTAGCTGTAATTATTACTGATTGTGCCTTGTCTCTTGATTCTCATCCTACCACTGTGCACCTCTGAGAAGAGTCACTTTATTTTCTTTATACCCTCCCAGTGAGGAGCTGTAGAGAGCAACAAGGTCTCCAATTAACCTCCTTTAAGGCTGGGCAAACCTGGTTATCTCGGCTTCTCCTCCTGTATCATGTGCTGCAGCCCATCAGACACTGATGTGACCTCTGTTGGACTCGTTTCAGTATATAAATGTCTCTCTCGTACTGGCTTWGACAGGGTTTATTATTCATTCTTCAGAACTAAGCAATCTGATGGATAAAATTATCTTCACCTGCCTCACAACTGTTGCTAGTCCTAAGTCCTTTACTAAAGGAGAACATAACATAGAATGAAACACACATCTCCCGTCTCCACAGGAGACTAAAATTTTGCAGTTGACTTAAGCTCTGTCAGRAAGGCTTCTTACACACCACAAAGGCTTACTAAGTCTTGAAGACACCCCAAAACACAGCAACCACTGATTTTTTTTTCTCTATTTCTTTTAGACCTATTGCAGAAGCTAAGTTTGTTGTAAAGTTTTCAAAAACGAAATACCAAGCAGAGAGCACAATGGAGTGGGGAAGAGAAGGATGCTGCAGGGAAGAGAGACCATCACTGTTGCAGATGTGATAAACAGCAGGCCTGTCACAGAAGCGTGCAGTAGAAAACCTGATGCAGGAAGGCAGTCTCATACTTACTGTAACTGGGGACCCAAAGGCTTCTCCGGTCTGGGCTTGAAGCCTGGCCCGGGTGGCTGGTGGCCTGGCACGGGGGGYTTGGGAAGCACCGGAGGGATGAACAGTCCAGGTTTACTGGGTTCTTTTGGCACTCTGATGTCTACTGGCTTCTCAGCAAACTGGGGCAGCTTGGGTTTGCTGCTCGGTAGTGGAGGAGGAGTTCGTGGCAAAAGGTTTAAGTTCTTTAGCTTCTCACATCCATCTGAGGTAGTGAGAACTTGTGGGAGAGGCTCCGAGGGCACGGAGCACAACTCCTTGTTGCAGACAGGCTTTTTGAAGAGAGGTAGAGGGGGTACAGGAGGCGGCTGCTCACTTATTCTCCGGTTTGATTGCTGGCTCTTTAGGTTAGATTCAGCTCGGCAGTGGATCTGGTGTTCTCTCACATTTAAAAGGTCCTCTGCTTTGATGTCGGGCAGGCTTCTTTTGGGAGGCGGCGGTGGCAAAGGTGATGCAGGTTTGCCGAGGAAGGAGTGGGCCCTGGATTCCGCAAAGGTGGCTTTCCTCACGTGAGGAACTGGCGGGGGTGGGTAGGCTGGGGGCAGCACCAAGATATCTACACAAAGATCACACCCCAAGAAGAAGGGCACCATGAGGAGACACAAAATGCACCAAGAAACAACACTTATAMACTATTTTCAATGTGATTTCAGATATTTCATTGGCCTTTGTTCTGACAGTATCTAAAAGGATGGATAAATACTTAACTTTCAGCACAATCCTTAATATTGTATGCAGCAAAATCCTGCAACCTTTATTCAGGCATGGCTTGTGGTGACTTACTGAAGATAAAATTCTTTGCTAAATATAAAAAGACCACATTAAAAGCATTATCCCTCCTCCCAGTCAATGATTAGATACAAATCCCTTTAGGGTAGGAGATCTTTCAGAAAACATGCCCTTCAAAGCACTTTGTGATATTTCACTTGTACTGCTAGACACTAAATGCCTCTCAAGATTCAATACCTCTGCATTACTTAATTATTTTAACCTCTTGCAAAGCTTTAGACACGGCTAAGCCTAGAGAAGGACTTGGCATTCTTATGTGAAGATGACCATCCATTAGTTGTCATTTGTGGGGGGAATAAATCACATACCATCTTTCCCTACGTCAGGAGTATCTGGTTGTAAGTAGGATTCATCCTCTTCCTCCTGGTCATAATCTGCAGATAAAAATAAATGTGTCAGACACTTAAGTATTTCTAGCACCATGGAATAACATCAAGTGTTTACTGCTTTTTAATAAACAATACTCTTCAGTTCAAAAAATTACATGTTTAGGACTACGGTACTTTGAGGTGACAGTAATATCACAGCCTGTCTGAGAAAGATCCAGATTAGTTGCAGATATGCAATTACACTGTCAGAAATAGGTTGGAAAAAGAAAAGCCCCATTACAGAGGCATTTATGAATTTGCAACATGGAATCCTAAGCAAGTCACCTACCCTTAGGTGACTTAGAAAACAATTCCTTTGTCTAGCTCTGGCACCACAGAATTGCATCACAACAAATACCTTTAATGGTTTTAATGTTGCCTCTAACTTATGTCAGAATAAGCCTCTTTTAGGCAGTAATTTCTCATCATTGACTACGTCAGAAGTGGCAAGGACATGGTGTAGCATTTTCCCATTCAAATTCATCAGAAATCATAAAAAAAAAAAATCAGAAAGTTGTTCTCATTTTTCTCATTTAAACTCCTAGACCTTTTCAGGCATAATTCACATTGTCTCAGGTTGTGGTCAGGACTCCTGTGGGTAGGAGTGGGATAGTTATATACAAAGCGCTGCTGAGTCTGTTTTGTTCTTCTGCTTTGCAACAACTGAACCGGATTTCCTCAAAAGCTTCACTCCCATCGGTTTTGTCCTAGTCAGAAAAAATAGCCAGGAATTTCCTTTCAGGAAATGAGAGTACTTGCTCCACACCACCCCTACCCCTAGAAATCTGAAAGAGTGGACAGGAAACTGCCTAATAAGGGGACTGTGTTGAACCTTAGGGCAACAGTTCTCATCAAACTGAATTTCACTCATGCTCCTTGACTAGGAAACAAGTTGCTGAAATGTGTCGTGCATACCTGACAGGCTTTTGAAACATCCTCCCTTCTGACTAAAAATGTATACACTCAGCCAGAACTGTTTACCGAGAAGCAACTGCAGCAAAGAACAGACATCAAGGACTGACTAGGGGAGAAGCTGCGCTTGGAGCAGGAGGCTGGGGCCTCAAGTTCAGCAGTGGCTGGAGAAGCTGTCCCACACTCTTCTCCCAGGCCCATCTCCCACACCCGATGKGAGACCTCACAGAACCATGAGGATGATCGATGCTCCAAGTGGCTTTTACTGAAATAAGGGCAGCTTCACTGTCTGATTATCAAGTCAAAAGAAAAACCACTTTGTATTTCCTACTATGACCCACGGACATATTCAAATGTTTTACCTTTTTGCTAAGTCTATGAACTTTCCAACATGCAGTCTTAATAATTGTTTAAGACATGTCATGATGTCAAACATGGTCTGAACCACTTCGGTTACCTTTTTCTTTTTTCCCTAGTTGTTTATGCTACAGAATATTTGTGTCCAGTCCTAAATTACAGCAATACTACATGCTTTTAACATGAATTTACAGTTCTCAGTTGCAAACTAAATCAGACATAACCAGTCATATTTAAGTGATGTGAACAGTTCTCGTGGAATTGGGGCAGGCAGGGATAAGGGATGAAAAGTAATCTTATTTTTCAGTGTCTACAATTGTCACCTTCATTGTCTGCTGAGTGGTGAGAATACTTGATATCAATGGGACGTTCTACTGAGCCGTAGAAACTGTCTGCATCAGAACCAGAATCACTGCAAAAGAAAAGACAGGGTCCATTTTACATCACTGCCACAAGGGTCTTGGAACAGTAACAGTTTCTGCTTGCGCACTGGAAAGCAACACTGCAACAGCAGGAGCAATCACTCCTGCTCCCCAATTAGCAGCCAAATAATTTGCTATCATTTTAAAGTTTCTGCTTGTTTTAAACAGAGTTGATGTTTTCCATTCTCATAAGATGATGTATTTCTGTCATTGTATCTTTTAAAATATGTATTAGGAAGGTATCCCATTCTTAGGGCGTATTGAACCCGTTATTAACAGTACATTCCTTGTAGCTGCACAGAGCCAAAAGCAACACTGCCAGAAGTAAATAAGGATTAAGGGCTCATACCTGAATTCTGTTGCTGATTCCTTCTTCTCATGGTAGTGATCAATTTCACTCCTCAGGGATAGCATCCAGTTCTTGAAATGAACAAACAATATTTAAATTTAGATAAACTTGCACTGTATTGGTTCTCTGTAAAGCTACGACAACTAGGAACCTACCCTGAAATAATATAGATCCTAATTTCACAGAATTACCAAGAGGATTTATTAGTCAAAATATTTTTTACTATCTAAAATCTTACAATGAAGTATTCAAATATTAAACTTAGMAAAACAGCTTAAAATCTATATATTGGAAAAATAGATAACTGTTCATGCACCTGAGATTTCCCACTTTATGAAAGACTTAACATGCAAATATTCATTCTTTGGCTAAAAATAAAACCAGGAGTAAAAAAAAAAAGCTATGACATCTGCTATGTTACATTTAGCCATTCCCTAAATCACACCCTGCTCTCACACCAAGATAATATTTAGAACTTCAGGTGCGATTTTCAGAGGAGCCCAAAGAACCACAGGCACAAATCTCAGCGGCAGCTGAGCATCCACTTCATTTAGATTTCAGGCAAGTCACATTCTTCTTCTTCTTTTGCACTATAGTTTTCCCTGTCACAGAAAGATACCTTTCTTTCATCTTCAGAAGAAGCAGAAAAAAACCATGTCCGGTGCTTCTTACTAATGTGAACCAACTTGAAAGGAAACACATTGCTTGATGTCGTCTCTTCAGCTGCTCGCATAACCCTAGCAAACAAGGCAGCCAATGTATAAGAAAGTCTCATTTATAAAGTTAATTCTGTCATGCAAGTCAAAGATGATAGAAAGTGGTACCAGCCAATTTTTTCCTATTAAAAATAACCATAAAGCCTAGGAAGGCATCACCAGAACAGGCTAAGGTGCTTTTGCAGCATTTCTACCCTTAAAGCAGAAACAGCACTGACAGAATAAAGCACTGGTTGAAACATCATCCAGACTTGTATACAGATGTGTTAACTTAAGCCTATTCAATAAACAATTTTAATGAATTATGTTCATCTGCAGGCTTCACGTTACAGTAGGAATTATGTAGCCACATCAAAATTCTTATTTCAGAAAGGCACAGAGGCAAAAATCAAAACATGCGTTTTCCAGAATGCCAAAGGACAGCCAATATTAAAAAGTTAACTTTTCCCATTGTTTTCTTCCTTATTAAATGCTATATTGCATAATTTTCTCAAATGAGAACTGTCTAGAGAAAAAACCAAACAAACATATCTAATGCAGTTTGGGAAACCTATAAAGCTCAAGATAGCATTTATATAGGAAAAAAATGGAAAAAATTACTGGGTCTTCCTTTGTATCTTGCCTGTTTCCTCATATAATGCAGTATTTCCATGAGTCACTAATATTTAGGGAAGCTAGTTTGTGAACTTAGATCATTGGAACCATTTGCTTTTTGGTCTGTTACCCAAATCGAGATGCACTTTGGGCACGGGGGAAGCTACTCAAGGCCCAGCAAATACTGCAGAAGTGTTTTTCTGATTAGACACCACTTCTTTTTAGAAGCCCAATTCTAATTTTAAACTGCCAGTTGCAGTTTGATGCATCTGTGCAGCCCTACACCAAGCTGGAAAAGGAAGTGCAAACTGCCCTACTAATTTAAGAGTAACAAGGATGTGAGTGTAGGAAATACCCCGGCACTKCAGAGAGGGTAGCAGTGACTCAACAGGCATCCCGGCTTGTTCTGAGTCACTGCTGAACTCGCCACTCTCTCACCTTCCGCCCACTCTTAACACACAAAGGCCATTGAAGGAAAGGTCCAAAATGAGAGCCAGCTGAAGGGTTAGGGAGACTGTCTCCAGGAAGGCTATGCAACCAGCCAGGCCACCAAACAAGTCTCTTTCATTTCAAATTCTCTTTCAATGCTGGACATAGCTGTGTCCAGCACTCAGCATCACTCGCTCCCTCCAGCTAGGGTTTGCACAGCCCCCTATGATACAGACATATACAAGCAATGAGACAGGGCCCAGCATTTTATGACTCCTAAGGCATCTGTCATACTAACCTGATGCTGTTTATACAAATTCATTCTGAATTTTTATTTAGCTGCAATTTTTTTTTCTTACACTCACAAAATATGCTGTAGTTTGTTAAAAAGCTCTCACATTTTAATAAATCTTTTCCTGAGTTGGAGAAACTGCAGTAGAAGAGACATACACAAGTACATGAACTCAATAAAATTCCATTGGTTGGGACCAGTAGTGTGATATTCTCTACATTTGGTGTCTGATTAGTTCTTTCTTAGCATGAAATTACAATAGTATTTTTCTGAGTTTAGTTTGAATTCTATTAGTAGGACTTGTTGTGCATGCCATACTCAACCAGATTCTGATAGCACTGGCTAATTTGAGAGCCATGCATTTTATTCCTCACCTAAAAAAARCAAGTCTTGAAGCGATGTGTAGTTATTTTACATATATATGAATTACACACACACCTATTTATAGTATGTAGTGAAGTGAGTCACACATTTTGCACCTACATTTACTCACTTGTCACTCTTGTAGTTAATTAAGTTTTGACTCTGACTTGTATTATCGAATGAGTAACTCCAGAAATATTCCTTTCTCTAATGGTCACTGAAATCACTAGAATCAAAGATAATTTCTCTGAAATGATCCACATCTATCTGTATGTGCAAAGTCTGCATTAAGTTTGGAACAATAGCAAACCCAGTGTAATTTTAGTGTTTTTACTGGAGAAGTTACAAAAGGGCAAACATTTGTAAAGCACAGAAAACATCATGCACACAATTTAAAGAAAATATAGSCCTTGGAATGGGACGTGAGTGCTTAACACCAACAATGGATGTAGCTCAATTTAACTTGGTTTGAAAACAAAACCGCAGTCCCTTACTAAGTGAAAGGAGCTTGGGCATTAACTAGACTCTATGGCACTCACCTGTTATAACCATTTAAAGAAAATGCACCCTGTGGAGATGCAGATGTGCTGCTCTTAAAGTAGTAAATACATCCCTCATGAATAATCACAAACCTCAAAGGCCCTGAAAAAGATAAAAAGTAAAAAATTAAATCCAATGCAAACACATTTCTAAATTCCTAAGAAAAAACTCTGCCCAAGCAGAGCACATTCAGTTCAGGTGTCAGTCCTTAGGGAAGGGCACGTCCGAGCTGCACAGCTGCTGACCGAGGAGGATCTGTTACTCGTGCAGTAAATCAGCCCATTCCCACGCAGGGAGCCTTTGCTTTCCTCCTCCACTGCACAAGCAGCATCAGAACACCCAGGTCAGACCTTTACCTGAGATCTTTTACTGGAGGAACAAGCTAAACTAGGAGTGCGGACTGAAACAAGACATAGTCACAGGCTAAAAACACAGACACACATTTACACTCACCCCCAAACCAGGTACATAAAAAACTGGCAATAAAACAGTGGGGATTTTTTTTGTTTCTTTTCTTTTAAAAGAGTCAAGTGCCAACATTCTTTCTTCCTTTGATAAAAGCAATAATAATAATAATCTTGCTCTTAATTGCATTGTTTCATTGTAAACAGGTATAGCAAATGAATAGCACAAATAAACCCAAAGCCTTAAATTTCTTCCTGTAAATGGATTCCGATTCCAGAAGCAATTACTGTTATTAAATACAGCTTAATCTTGGCAATAAGGAAGTTTCCACTTCACAGAGAGCAGTAGGAAATGGGGATTTTTTTTTTTTTTTTTTTTTTTNTTTTTTTTTTTTTTTTTTTTTTTTTTTTTTTTTTTAACCACAACAGATGCATTCCAGCTGGGGAAGCAGCTAAGTACTAATATCTTTCAGAAAAAAAAATATTTTAAATTTATACATCTCTGCTCCTAAAAATGTTAATTTTGTAGGCCATGACAGGAGATTTAAGTGAACATAAGTGAGCTGCAACACTTGTATTTAAGACCTGAGAACAACTAAAGCAAGTACATCAGCACAAGCATTTTATACAAATATTCCAGTACAGCTTCAGTCCAGTACAGGCAAAGGAGGTGAAAGAAGGACTTTAATAAAGAACCTACTAACACAAAACACGCTCATGGCCCAAAAGACAAGCATTTGAAACAATGACATTTGATTTAGTTAATACCTTTTTCAACTTACACTTCAAGATCTGCAGCTGCGTGCCTCCTTTCTTGTGCAGATACCCTGCTTTGGTCACTCCTCCAGGCATCGTCAGGAGATTCTGGGCTCCAATGGCCTTCATTGGGACTGGCCAGACCTGCTCCTCCGAGGCCATCGTTCTGCAATGCAGAATAATTAAAAAACTGTTCAAAAGTTATATTCTGCTTTAAGGCGCGAGTACAGAAAAACACGGTTCATTTCCTTAAACATGTTTTCCAAGCAACTAACATGGTTCAGCAGTCAAGTATGTAGTACAGACGGATGTTCATAGATTCCAGGAAGTTTGTGATGTATAAAAAACACGGCGCAGAAAGTCCCAAATTATTTTTATACAGCTCATAAATGATTGACAGTTATCAAAACAATGGGAGAATACTCAGTAAATGCAACTTAAAAGTTTATATTGAAAATATRGCCMAGATCTTAGCATTGTGAGGCTTATCAGGGGACTGATGAGAAGGAAAATCACTTTCTTCTTACMAAGTTGTATGTCACACAACTTAATTTTCTGTATAACAAGAGAATCAGTATTTGGATGTAAGCAACTGCAATATCCACTGACAATTACTGCTCATATTTTGATGKTTTACTGTAAATGAAAGCATGCAGTACATAACCCTATACTGGATGTCACATGATGCAGCACACAGTGCAATGCAAGTTAACCCCAGGCTGCTGCAGGTTGCCATTGAATATACATAAATTAGTAATAACACACTTCACTACGTATCTTTGTAATTACCACTCTAGTCTATATATTACAAAAAAAAAAAAATCAGTCTCTTTTGTAGCAATTTTATCTAAAACATCTCTAAGAGAACTAACTTTTTTCAACTGGTAGCCAGAGTATTTAGAATTATACAGCCCTACCATATAGTACAGAAAAAATATAATAATGTATGAAATGAATACAAACTTTGACCTGATCCACTATCCTCATGCCTGTGGGTAGAGACCTCTGCCAGGAACAGGCAGCCTAACAAAGTTGCTCTGCAGATAAAACCATTGAAGCAGTTTCTGCTCCGTGATGGTCAGGGCAGGGCGTGTGGGGGAAACACAGAGCTCGTCACACCAAGCCGTGCTCTGCAGAGCGGCCCCCTTCAAATGGGGGATGCAGAACAAAGTCCTCGGGTGAAGCTTTTTCTTTTAAGCACGGACACATCCACATTCCAACATTTGAAATTAATTTATGACTAAGTGATTTCAGTCTGTTTCTAGTTACTTACAGGAAAAATAATACAGTGAAAGTGGAACTTCTTTTCTTCAGCCCAAAATATTGATGTTAACCCCCACGTTAATCTCAATGCCACCAGAGAGCTTCAAGCTCAGTATGGCTCTTCAGATCCCATGGTCCAAGACAGTCCTGCCCCTTAGAAGGGAACTATAATCCTAGGGCTACTTTAGTCAAATAGACTCCAGAAAAGGCAGAGTTAAACGTCCCGGAGCAGTTATCCAAAATAACCAGCAAGCTGAAATTTCTACCAAGCCAATGAAAAGCACTGGGCAACAGGGGCATCCCTGATAACCCAAGTCAGCCTCCCTAAGTAAATACTGAAAACAAATATTTGAYTGCATCATGGTGGCCTTCTCTGCGGGAACACAGTTGTTAGACTAGTCACTAAAATGGGGCACTTGCTGCTTCTCCAGMAAAGCCAAAATGTCCCGGGGGACGGAGCAACGTGGAAGCAGAGGAACCACCAGGTAGGGAATCCAGTCCTACAGTATGAGGATCGTGAGGTAACTAGGGAGGAAGACTGGCCGAGTGTCAGGTTCCTATTCCTCTATTCACAATCGTTTCTCCCTTTGACTTCCTACTATAAAAGAGTCCTGAAAACAGAGACCAAACCTCAGAATTTCCCCCTCCTAGCCAGCTAAATAAAAGGACATGTGGCTAAACTCACCAAACATATATTGTAGAGACAATAGTAACTGAATATTCTAGACTCTATTCCAATGGATTTACAGGTTGCCATGCCTATTTTCTGGGCCTTGTTGTGTTTCATCCCACTCCCAATTTCTGCAAGTTCCTCAAGGACTTCTGCCCGATCAGTTTTTCACTTTTCTAGACAGTGCCACACCAGCATAAAAGAGCACGAGGTGCCATTCTGCATCACGTTGCAGGGGCAAAGCTACCAAAACAGTCTCACTGTGGGGTCCTTATTGCAGGGGTTGGGAGAGAAAAAAAAAATATATATATATATAAAAAGGGATGTTCTATAGATGTTTTCGGACTGAAGATCTGCTCTAGGGTTGCATTTGGCTCCCTGGATTGGTTCCTCCCACTCCTGATACTCCTTTTCTCGTTCTTGAAACTCACCATATGAAGAGCAAACAGATCAATACTCTCGAGYACACTCAACAGCAAGTGTCTAAAGTCACTGGAGAGCCTCTTAGCTCTATGAGCATTAAGAGGAGAAGGGTATTTCCAGGCTGTGACTCTGTGACGTGTTAGTCTGACACTACCCTGAGTGAGTGATCAGCAGTCAAGTTCAGAGCAAGGGCCACAAAGTGCCACCGGGGCCGAGCGACGCTCCCCTGTGRGTACGTGGCCTGCTGCAAGCCAGGCACCAAGAACACAGATGTGYTCTTCCAGATGAAACCGTCATCGAGCCCCAAACGCATCTCAAGGGGCTCTTACACCAGCCCCCTTCGCCACTGAAATGGGACCACGTCGGGACAACGTTGGAGCAGACAGCGAAGGTCCTTTTATCTCCGCTTCGCACAGGATCCCCGTGACCGTCTGACGGAGACCGCAGGCTTTGGAGCAAAGCAGGAGCAAGACCGGCACTTCAGAGGCTTTGCCTCACCGCCCGGCGGTGCTCTGAAGGACAGAAGAGCAGCGAGGCTGCTCTCCAGCACGGCCACATGCCCGCGCAGGCGCTCCTGTGCCTTTCTCAAGCTCCGTCAAGATAAACTGCCCTGCGTTTTGGGTAAAAAAAGAGCACCTGTATCATGCAACTCACAACCGCATGAAGGAAGGTGCACTTGCACATGTCGTCTGCGAAGTAATTTTTAACTAATCCTCCCAGTCAACACATCTAAAATAGTTAGATTTGAGTAAGAGGCACAACTTCACAGGCTTAAAAATAAAGTAAAACTAAATAGCAAAAGTTCTGCCACACAAAATCTGGAACACATTATGGAAGAACACTTACCCCTCTTGGCCTACGAGCTATTGGCKTTCAACCAAATTAAAGCAAATTCGGGCTGATTCAGCTAAGGATTGCATCTTGGAGGAGCCAGGAGCCCTCTGTCCTTGCTGAACCCAAGCAGAACAATGTGGCAGATGTGATCAGCRTCACAGCTCGCAGAGCACAGGCATAAAAACACCACTCTGAGGCTACAGCTGAGAAGAGCTGTGTTAAAAGTCTCCCATTTGTCACAAWAATATTGGTGTTCTACCCTGGAGCCCAGCTTGGTCATGCTGGAAACAAATAAGAGACACACTCCAAAACTGCCTTACAAAAATTAAACACAATCTAAATGCATCACAAGCCTCTTGATGTAAATTGTGTTCAAAGACTTTCTAAACTCTGCAATCTCCCTAAATTCTCCTCTGAAAATAAAGCCTAGCTAAGCAAAGCATTTGCTACTGAATGTACACATAATTTATGAAACTAGACGGAGCATTTCACACATAGYATTTCACACATATGGGCACACAGAGGAAGACTCAAGTTTCCTCCGCAAACAACTTACCAGCAGTGCAGCAGCGCTGCATGCTCAGGAGAACCGTGCGAGCTTCCCCTGGGCACTCCCCACGCATCCGAGCAAACACCAGTTCTCTCATTCAACCTACACACCCACCAGCCGTTCCCAAAACTCTAATTCCACCCAAGTTTCAGGTCTGCTCCCCATTTATTCAATATCTTCAGGTCCTTCTGAAAGGCTTTGCCGTATTCCCTCCCCTTTCACACATCCCGTTCTCTCACACCGCTAAGAGCCCCGTGCTCGGCGCTTTCYGGGAGGACTGAGCACGAACAACAAACACTGGGGAGCCCAGAAAAGCTGAGACAGTGCCAAGGACTAAGCCCCGCTGAGCCGCGTGGTTGAACTYGCTGTTCCTTGCAGGCGAGCTACCCCAGCCAACGCTCTCCTCACCGATGTCCCCACGGYAACTCACGCAGCAAGTTCAAGGGTGAGGGTTCCTGCCCACGGTCGCAGGGCTCGTGGCATTGCCCCATGCTGTCCCTGGAGGAGGAGGAGGAGGGGGCGCGAGGCGGCAGCGCGCTCACCTGGAGCCCGTGCTGGAGCGACACATGCTCTTGCTGGCGACRGCTGCCCCCGGCGCGCGCTTCCGCTGCGGGAGCGGAGCCATCAGGAGCCGCGCAGCCCTCCCAGCCGTGCAAGGGGCATCTCCGCGCGGCTCCCGCTCCCAAAGTGGGGCCCGAGGCGGCTGCAGCGCGTGGGACGCGCGAGAAGCCCGGCCCCGAGCGCTCGCGTGTGCCGGGGCCGGGTTTCCTTCGCCGCTTCCTGTTCCCCGCGCTGGCGGCCGGACATTTCCCAACCTCCCGCCCGGTTCCCTCGCGCAGCCGGCCCGGCTGCGATGGGGGTTTCCAGCTCCCGAGGCGCTTCTCACGCAAACGCTTTGCCATGGAGAAGAAAACGAAACAAAAAACACCGACACCTACAAAGCTCAGCCGTGCTGCTCCCACAGGGCGCTCGCCCTGCCGGGCGTGGACACCCTGCCCGCTGCACCCCAGGGGCGGCACCATTTCAAGGCCATTTCATCTCTTTCCTGCCCTAGAGCTACAGCTTTCCTTTCTCTTTTCAACCCCAGATCTCATACGCTTGGAGGGATTGCGTAGCCCACACTGGCTCTGCAGCGAGTGCTGTGCGCGTCCGACACTGCGCAAGCCATGAGAGGCAATAAAACCCTACCCCAAGGAGGGCACAAGCAACTACCTGCCCTGCAGGCAGCTGCCACCAGCGCTGCTGAGCCAAAGGCACCGCTTTGTGCTTGGAGGAGCGTTCACCTGGAGCTGCCAAACGAAGAACGCTGCAGGGCGTCGCTGGCTGTCTGCAATGAACACCGAGGGCTGAAGAGCTCAGGTAAGGGAAAAACCCGGCGCGTTGCTGAACGATGAGCAAAACCGGTGCAGAYGGACACGCCGAGTGACGCGCTGCACGTAGTCAGGAAAACGGTGATGAATCCGCGTTCCAAAATGGGAAGGAAGACATCCCCAGGACTTAACATKTCGTGAAAGCAGACGCGAAAACAGGATTCACAAACTAGTGCTACATAGATAGCAAAGCATATGTAAGATATATAATATACATGTTATWTTACATATGCTTTTTATCTAGCACAGGAAAACAATTCTCTGTCTTCCTCACCCCAGCATACCCCTTGTCACTCCTTCCATTACTAAGGAATATAGGAAGGACATTAGACATGACCCAGCTGCTGTTTGCCAAGCACAGCACAAAATCCTGAAAGATACTTAAAAAGYATCAATATCCAATGGTCTTGGGGGTTCATTAACAGATTTCCTACACAGGAAAGCTGTAGCAGGGGCTACAGCTCAGCAGCTGGGATTAAGTTCAGTTGCTTATCCACTGCCATATCAGTTATCAATTGCAACTTCAAGCATTAATGCACAGCGCCTTCAAGCAATCATTTCTCATTGGGCAGCTCCCTGCTATGGGCACACACGYTAACGTGGGTCAGCAGCTCAGGTGGCCTCCTCAGCAAGGAGCTGTGACCAGAATGGCAGCCTMCGAGTGCCTGCAATAGCAGAGAAAACRAATGGTTCCTCTTTGCTTTCCCAASGCGCCTACGCCGTAAGCTTTCCCCACCAAACTGTGCAACTGTAGCTGGGTTRCGTTTCAATTCCAKGCTCATTTTATCCAGTACATGTTCCTGAATTACTGCTTTTCCACTCTAAACTCTGCTGCTCTCCTCTCCTTTTCTTCTCTTAGGCCCTCAAACACACAGGATTTTTCATTTCAAGTTCCAAGATCCTCTTTTGACTTTGCTGGTGATTTCCAACCCTGCCAAGATGATCACAGAACAACGCAGAGTCAGAACAAAGGATGTTTCACACAACAAAGCCATTGTGCCAGTGAGGAACAAAGTAAGTTTCTGGGGTTCACAGTTTGGAATAAAAATCCAGCCTACTTTCTAGATAGGTCATTAGACAGAAGGGTTGTGTGTTAGAACCACAGAGAGGTTGAAAAGACATGAAATCTTTATAGACTTGAGGAACTTGTCTGTCACAGAAGGGAGAGAGAACTAATTAAATCCTTCTTCATAACATGACAGTTACTTTGAAACTAAAAAAAAAGCCCAGCATTTGGCTTCCATACCATTAACATGCACTTGTCCCCACAAAATACAGCCCAGGGAAAATTTCACCCAAAAAGAGGTGAAATGAAACTTTGTTTCTTTAGCACTACAAATTCTTAACTCTGATAGCTTTAATAGACCTTCATATCTTTAAAAAGAGAGTAAAAACAGCAAAAGCCTACTGACATTTGAATTTCATTCTAGTGGGACCACTGCCCGATGAAGGGGACCAACCACCTCTGCCACCATCACAAACTCCTCCAGCTCCATGTCAAAAGCAKCCCTATTGATCTCAAGCTTACAGATTAAAGACCAAAACATTTAAAACATACCTCAAACACTACACTATCCCTGCCAGTATAAATTCATGAGTAGGGTTGCAAGGCAGCATCGAGAGCTTCCTCTTACTGACCAATTTACAGGAAACTGCAAGAACGGACGGCGAGCAAAAGCTGACCAAGAAGCTCTGCAACAGGGAGGCTGAAAATACAAAGCAGCAAGAAAATTCACGTAACAAAATAAGACACTCGTCTTCAGTGACGACAAGCAGTCAGCTCCATAGTCCCAGGAAACATCAGAGATCCTAGACCCTCTACTGTAGCTTTTTATAGAAATACATATAGTCATAAAACAAGGCAAAAATTTGTTAAAATTCTACTGGCTTTGATGGGCTTGAATCAGAAACAGTGTTTTACTAGTTCTGGCTAAGCTGTTCCATGCTGAGCTTCCAGCTCATGGCAAACACATCCAGGATATCGTGGAGYTACAGATCTGCCAACAGCACACTCTGCAAGGGCCAGTCCTGGCCATGGAAATTGCACATTACTGCCTTTCCTGGCTCACACAGGACTCACGAGAGTAAGCAGCAACAAGCAGGCAGCAGMGATGYTGCTTCTGGGGCTGATCTGCACAACAAACACAACAGAGGAGTGAAAAAGTCAGAACCACCAGAAATCCTCAGTGCCAAACGAGCTCAAGTTCTTTAAGCTTCAGCTGTCTTTCCCCTCGCGCTGCTTACTACGGAAGAACTTTAAAAACAAACAAACAAACAAAMAAAAAAACCCACACACCGCAAAACACAAAGCTGAAGCTTTGATAACATATACCCGATTTTAAACCCAGAAATGCTTCAGATCAAGACCTTCAGAGTCTCTATTTATACCCCACTGCTGCTAAGCTGTGAATATCTACAGTCACATTGCTGACTTGGGGCTTCAGGAGGGACAGCCAGCTCYAACCTGCCAAAAGATGCCATACTTAAGAGACAGTATATCCACTTAAAACAAATCTCTAATTTTATTTTGGCTGTTTCACCAAACAACTTGGCACAGATACTACAAAATGAGGCAYCTACACTGACTTTGGGATATATTTTGTGACATTTATTGCTCGGGTGCCTCTAGACCAAAGCACCACCCAAAAGTACTTGCTGTACGTGTAGAGCCTGTAAAAGAGGATTAGGCTCCACCACTGGAGGAGAAGTAGTGCCTGCAACCTCTCAATAGAGCATTACTATTTAACAGGTTCTCTTATAACAACCTGCCCTGAAAAATAACCTAAGATGCCACACTGACATAAATAAGGATTGCATTAAAATCAGTGAAGTTATCCTAGCATAAATCTCTTGCTGGCTATTTTGAGTAGTTTTTTCCAGTTAATTTTAAGGGATTTATACTGAACCAAAAGGCCCTTCAAACCTATAAAACCTATTCCAGATGCATCTACCTCACACTGGAGGGCAAGGTTAAGAACACACTTGTCTGTCCTCCATACAAGATCCAGGAGTCCATAAGCCCACTAAACAAAAACAAAAAAAACTGTGCATACAATTACACCTATAGTAACTCATTACTTGGAGAAGGCTTAATTATCACAAGATTTCAAACCTTTCAAAGGAAAACTTGCTGAAAACAAGTTATTAAAGCACTTAAGATGGAAGGCAAGTTCCTAAAGATTTTTGCTGCATGCTATCATATTTCCTAAAATAAACCTCAAGACAAGTTATCAAGATAAGACTTCCACACTCATTCAGCATTCAAGCCAGATGGACAAGTTCTTTGTCCCCCTTTCCACAAGAGCCTCGCATATGGGAATGCGTTAAGCAGACTGCCAAATAAATACTCCCATGATTAAGTCCTATCTTTCACAAGTGTTCCTAGCAAAAACCTGAACAAGAACACAGTTAAACACCACGTAACCAGGCAGCAGTACAAGTGGTTGCCACAATCCTACCCCTGCACCCAGCTCTACCGCACACAGCTGCAAAGGGAGTTCCCACAAAATGCACCCAGGCACTGGAAGCAGGAGGTCCCACAGATACTTACGGGCCTGGAAGAATATTTTCTCTCCAAGATAATGCAGCTGAAGACTTCATTGCTAGGTTCATCTGTGGAGAACTGCATACTGATGTATCACCAATGTACTTGATAATCAATGATTTCTGAACTAATCTTGGACTACAAAACAAGTTCTTCTTCCATGCAAAAACATCTTTCAGTATTTAACTTAGTGACCATTGAGCTTAAGTAGAACACCTAGCACAGACCTTTATAAGTTTACCGGGTCACAGGGAGAAACAAATATTTACTGCTGATTACAGAGARTATCTGACCCATAGATTTAACCAGAAGTACCACAATAGCAAGTTAAATCTGATGCTGGGAAATATTTTTTTCCTCCTTTCTTCGAGCGTTACTTAAATTAATCTACAGAATATCAGGAGTCCTGAGAAGAGGTGGGGAATGGAGCCCACCTTAGGGGCTTACAYTCATGCTCACCATTTTCCACCATTTTTGATGCTAATGCATTTTGGGAGACAGACAGACAACACTCTCCCTTTCATTACAGACCGGGCTTTTGTAGGCTTGAAGCAGAACCTAGATCCAGGACTCCTGTTGCCGGATAAAGGGGGTATTCCATATGTCTAGGTATTCAYATAGGTAAGACAAGAGCACAGGAAGCTTTTGACCTGGCACCTCCTGCGGTTGAGTCCCTCTTCTGGTGGCGCATGGCCATACAGGCACATTTCATCTAATTCACTATGATGCCATGCAAGCCGACTCCAAGAGAAAAGCCTGACTGCAGAGACTCCGTTTTACCACGGTACGACAGGGCAGATGTGCTCGTTTTTACCCAACGATGTGGTGAAGCATCTCAGAGATGGCTCGTTTCATACCTGGAAACTCTGACTTTTACACTTTTACRGTTATTAGCTTACAGAATTAGAAACACTGACCAAGCTGTGCTGCTAATGGACAGTCCCCACCTCCAGGAGCTTTTAAACCCTGGTAGAGAAGGGAGCAGGAAGAAGAAAATATTCACTAAAAGCTAATTAAAGGGGGAAGATAAATACTGTGCACAAAGCCTCACATGAGCAAAYAGATGTACAAGAAACTCTAAATTTCTTTATTCTGATTCCAATTATCATTCCCTTTTAAATCATGACATGAATTCCTCTAAAGGWTGTCATATGCCTCAAGAATTTTGCCACCCCCATCTCCAACCACCCAAAGAGCTAAATTAAAGGACTGAAATAACCCAAATTTAAGATTATAGTTCGTCACATAGTTATATACTTAAAAGAAACCACTCATCAAAAAGAATGATCTTCCTAAATTCATTTTTAGACCTGCAAAAGCAAAAATTCACCTGTATCCATCAGCTCACATATAGCTGAGATTTTCAAAACAGATTTATTTTAAATTGAAAGAAATGTAGTGGGCAAAGATGCCCCGGGAAAGCAGCACCAAACAAACAATTTTCACTTGAACAATATGAGGGAGAGCAGTCCTTTCATATCACTTAAAATAAGCCTATCGAGGTGCAATAACATGCAGTGGCCTTTCTTTCGTGTGACAATTTGGACCTCATTGCTTTAATTTGTCATGGGAAGGATCTTCTATCAAAATCACTTGTTTCAGAAAATGACTAACAACTTTTTATATCCCTTAATCTTCTTAAATGAGCTCCAAGGGCAAGGATTAGCATGACACTGATCTCCTCCACTGAAGTTACAGATGCACAAAAGTTCTTCCAGGTCTATTTGCAAGCACAGGAGACACTCATATGAAATGCTTTATAAGATATGGAAAACATCTTATTTTACAACACACCATAGTTTTTTCTAATCCCATATATTATTGGCACAGGGCCAAAAACTTTGCAGAAAGTTCTAGTACCAGCTACTACAAAATTCAAATTATAAAAGTAACCTATAAACACATGACAGTAAGTTAAGCCTAGGAGCTTAAAGAAAAAATTTCATATTCCATCTTGACCTGAAAAAAAAAAAAAAATACTCCAGAAAGCCAAAAAGACAGTGGTGATCATTAACGCTTCAGAGGTAGTGGAAAAGCAAACAAACCAACCCACACAGTGCATCTAGCCTAGAGCACGGCATGCAAAACCAAAAACCAAAGCAAACAAACAAAACACTACAAAATAACCAACAAGGATAAAGAATCCCATCTCAGACTCCAAAGTCTCCAGGATTTCAAATGAAACCAGTGAGCCCCTGAGTTGCAAATTCTCAAAGTCTGGTAAAGTTTTCTACATTTATGGTGTTCTTACACTCCTCAGGAGGCACTCGGGTGGATATGACTCCATACAGTCATTCCTAAATTCCCACTCTAAGTCGCAGCACTTGCTTTTAAAGCTATTCCTATTTTCTTTCCACTGACTTTCTTTTGGTAAAAGGAGAGGCAGGAACTCGAAGGTCAGTCCTACAGAAACCTGGGATTCCTGCATAACTTTACCGTCCAGCTACAATAACACACSCTGTGAAACATCTTCAGATTAAAAGACAGAAGCAAAAAAATCTAAACTCCTTCTCAAGCATCTAATAACACTGTCTATTCTTTCCATTCTCACAGTAGCATCAAGGCTGGACCGTGCAGCATCCAGCCTCAGGAAGCTGCTTATCAAGAGGAGCTGCAAATCCCCTGATGGGGACAAACTCGTTGTGGCAGAAGCGTTCTTCCTTCAGAGCTCCCGAAACCTTCGAACAGCCTGAGCAGCTCTTTCATTTCCAAACGCTGCTATTCCATACAATTCCCACTGAAACTTGTGGGCATAAYGTTTCCAGCAGAAGCTTTTACAGTATTTACAGCGTCTTGCTTCCATGCACAGCCTGGATATTCTTTAAGACATTACAGGTACGAGCCACTTGCTGCACACAATGAAGGGCTCACGCTGGATCTCGCTTCCACAAAGGAAATTCAGGAATTTAGGTCAATGGAATTAGTCTTATTTGAGCCTAACTAATCAAACTTGACATATTTGTGTAGTAAATACAGGCCGTACGTATTACAGATTCATCGACTTGTCTGTAAGTGTTCCTGGCACCACAAATAAAGGGTGGCCTACAGAGACTGAGCTTTAAGGCAAAAAAAGTGCTGTTTTGGAATACTTTTTAAAATATGAAGATATTTGTGAAATTTTATACAGCATTTGAAACAGCTCAGACTGATATTTATTGCTAACAGACTGCATTTATTTACCATCTCAAAGCACAGAYGTATTGTAAATCTTCTGTACTACACATACCTTCATAAAAAGGGAGCCTCAGCTTTATAATTGCGCTAGAAAAAGCTGTTAAAACTGAGTTAAAAAAAATCCTCCTCTGCCTCCAAGAGACACTGTTTTAGAACACTCCAGTCGTTTAACATTAAGCACTAAGTCATCGTCTTACAGGAGTTTCCCCTGCTTTATAACACAGCTCATTTTCAAATTTTTTCCACCTCCAACAGATCAAAAGTTACGATCCCAACACTTTGCATTATATATCTGCAAAAGATTGTCTACAGTCCACTTACATCATTACATACATCCTACCATATTAAAAGGAAATTTCTATATTTCTAAATGTAGTCCTGCCACAGATTATTGAAGGTTAAGATATAATCACAAAAGCACATACAGTTTATATGAATAATGATGGACCCCATATTGCTCCCAAGAATACCCGAAAAAATAACCAGCTTTTTTTTTTTGCTTTAACATTACAAGTTTTGATAACAATGTTAGTCTTACATTTTTGGCCTTTTCCCACCCCCTCTYCCTGGAATAAAGAAGGGATAGTTGCCAAATCAGACCATGTATAGCATGGTACCAAATTTTTCTAACTATACAAACAAGTATATCCATCTTTATTTGCATCTAGGAAGAAATAAATATTAAGATATAAGAGAAGTTTTTCTTCCTCTTCCAAAGATCCTCTGCCCTTTAAAAGAAATGTAGCAAGACCAATCATTTCACAGATTCAACAATCTTTGGCAAGGGTAAGTCACATCCTTCACAAGAAATAATAAAACTCATCTGCTTCTAAGCCAGATAAACTAATTTATGATTTTAATAGCAGTAAAAACCTTTCTTCACTTTTAAAACCAGGAACAGGAAAGGAACAACAAAACCATTGCACTTCACTGCGTTGGCTCCAGTGTCACTTSTTTTTGCTTCCTCTGCTGCTTTCCAGGGCTGCAGCTGGGGGGACACAACCCCAGGGCACAGAGCACTCACGCTGCTGCTGTCAGATTTGAACTGAATGGCAGAAGYTAAACTTCAAATTAGGTCACAGTAAACACTAGCAAGTGTTTTCTAGTCATACTAGAAAGCACACAACATTGATCTTGAAGGGGTCCCTGTTGTGGGCTGTACAACTGAAATCTTAAAGCTCAAATTTTGTGGCCATTTGAAAGGCTATACAGTTTTGTTTTATTATTTTTTATTCTGTTTTGTCAGAACCGTCAGGGTTCTATTAGAAACCACACGGAATCTATTCTCCAAGACCATCCTCAATCCTCATTCTAATATAGTTGCCCTCCTCTTTCTAGGTAATGTGGCAAAAATACTGCCAGATAAAGCTATGAGCCCCAAGGACACTACAAGGAGTAAATAGCACTACAGCCTTTTTAACACAAGATCAGGATCARCACCTCAAATTCATCTTCTGCTTTTTACATGGACTTCCTGTGAGAGCTTCAAGCCACAACTTCGTCTGCGAGCTGCTCGATGACCTACACGACCAAAAAAACGAGACAAAAAAAAAAGCAAGAGGAAGAGTGTTCAGCATCACTGCTGCAACTGGTAAAGCCTGCAGGAAACGGCTTTCTCACATGTTAGATGAGACAATAACTTGCTCCTCCAAGAGAGGGCAGGAATGACTTCATAACTCTGGATTAGGAGTCAATGCATTTCATCCAGCTGCCTTCTCAATTAGCACAGAGCTGCAAGTGTACTCAGGAGTAAAGCCCACCCAGACAGCTGGACTGCACGTGTCTGTCAGCCCAAGAAGTCTAGGAAAATGAGAGGGAAGGAGCCACACGCAACAGTCAAATCTCTAGCATGGTGACCAAGCAGTGCAGCTGGCCTAGGCAGAGAACCACCTACCCCACCGACTTCACCATTCCCATCTGAAGTGCAGGAGAACATTCCAGGGGGGAAGGCAACTCAAGAAAGCTGCCARCCACAGGGTTTCAAGCAAAGACTGACGTTTGCTACATTTCACAGCAAAGGCACTGCTGCAAATCCCTTCTGCTCTGCTTTCAATGAGCCAAATCCCTCAACCAACTGCATTCAACGAGCCAAAGTCCTCAGCAAAACGCCTCACAGCTTCTTGGAGTAYGGCCTTCAATTCTAGAAGGGCTCTAGCTCCCAGCCAACAGCCCAACAGGCAGCTTCCCACCCCTAAGGAATTACTAACAACGATGTTGTTACAGCCTTTTAATTCTCAGGCTAGCAGATCTCCAGTAATTAATGTAATTTTCGCTAATCTCTTACCACCTGCCAACCTCATTCTACTGGGGAACTGGATCTCATCCAGCACACGAGTGGCACAGGCAGCACTGCAGAACCCCTCCCTTCCACTAAGGCTCCAGCAAGCCCTTTACTCCTTCAGAGCCAACGAGCTCCAGCACTGGGCAACTTCTGAGGAGCAGCAAATGTGCCAGGGAGGAGGAGGAGGAACACAAAGGGCCATGTGCTGCAAGAGGAGGGATTCTCTGCATGCAGCAGAGGAGCAGCGGCCACAGTGCCAGCGCTACTGACAGTCACGCATAATTGCTCCGGTACCACTTAGTGCYGGACATATTTGGAAATCTGGTATTTGCCATGCTGACAGTGTTGCTGCCATGATTATTAGATGGTTTATCTGCACCTCAAAACCAGGGGTGTAAGACTCAAATTCATGCACTCCTCGTTTAACACCTCAGTTGGCCAGCTCAGACACTCCGATTTTTTAGGTTTTCTGAACTGTGACATCTTCACAACAGCTGTGAGAATCACTCAGACACAGACATAAGGGCTTCTGGTCCTGGGAAGGAAAACGACTCACTAAAGCTCACTGAAAGCTCTGAGRGAAAAATAATCTCCCTGCAAGTTATTCCCATGGCAGCATCCCACAAATGCATTGATTTCCTCCAAGTGGCTACAGGACAGTTCAGCTATCACCTCTCTTCCCTTGAAAGCACATTTAAGRTATTTTCCATTTCCTTTTCAGCTTTCTCTCCTACACTGCAGTTAGGCATCAAGCATTTATCTAGCATAACCAGAAGCCTGAAGGCCGCACTGAGCTTATTCCTGAGCAAGACTCATGGATGAAGGACTGGGGTTTGCCCACTTYGGGAACAGAAAGAACACCTCCTGTCCTACAGCTACTGAGGTCTCTAGACAACAATCCCATTCCACTCAGAAATGGGCACTTAAAACTGCACAAGGTTTTGGACACACCTATTGGGGATGATAYTGGACACTAATTTCCTGACAAACCACAGCAAAAAGCTTTAATGTTTAAACTTGATAAACTTGATAAAAGATGGGCTTCTGCTCAGCTGCTGTGCAAGTCTGGTCACTCCTGCTCCATATGTAGCTCCAACTGCCTCAGAGTATTCCAGTTTACCAAAAAGGATCTGCCTTGATTTAACTAATTAAAGGTCCTATTAAAAGAGGAAGAGCATTACAGACTGCAGTCTAGGGTTCTCTGTGCTAAGTTTATACTCAGATAATGATTTAAAGAAAAAGTAACAAAAAAGTATTTATCATTCTGGGAACATAGAAAAGTAGTTGGTGAGAACAAGAAGATGACAACTAGCTCTTCAACAAACATGTATCTCAGCAGTAGTTTTAGTAGCCCAAGGGAAAGCCAGAAGCAGTCCTGAAAGAACAGCCTTGGTCAGAAGGGTGGGATTGCTGAGTTTGTGCAAAGGGGTTAGGAGGGTATGTAACGAAAGGCAGCACTTAGTACAGCCAAGACCATCTCTGCAACAAGCTCATATGACAGTGTTACAATAGGTTTGGGGATTTTTTTATAGGGGTTTTGTATTGGAGACTAAGACTTTAATGCTGCATTGCCCAGCTGCATGCGTGCGAGCTCTGCATGCTGCTTTGAGTGCCAGCCTCAGCACCTGGGTGTTTACAAGCAATTTCTGCTAAAATGMAGGGGAACTAAGTAGACTCTGAGGTCTATCCTCAGTATCCTATTCATTAGGATAGGAGATTTAAGCCAGACTCTTAACAATCTTACAAAATAGACAGAGATTACCCTGTACTCACGTCATCATGYTTATAAACGTGAGAAATCTTTTAAAGTAACTTTAAAAGAACAAATAAAACATTTGATTAAGGTTGATTTCAAAGGACTTTTAACTTGTAATAAGATTTATATGTAAAGAATGGAAGGAACATTGCAGATCAAAACTAGTTTCTTCTTCCATGGGTTCACCAGTGTACAACCCTCAAAACACAGTTCACAAACCTCTAACTCAAAATATTTATTTTTTCCCCCTCCTCAATAGACTATCTTTTTTTAAATAGGAAAATATGTAAATATTCATCTAAAATTACAGTTTCCAGAATGATGATTAATTTCTATCACTACAGTAGCTGAAGTTAAAAATAGAAGGGGGAAACAGAGCTTCCTACCAAACCACTATTTTTTTTTTCTGGTCTCACCAGTCATATTTTACCAGACAACACTGAGGTGTTCACAACAACCTGCTTCCGGCTCACTCCTTCCTTTTTGTCACTGAGCAGCCACTACATGAAAAAAATATATTGTTCACTTTTATTTTAATATATTTATTTTTCACTTGTTTTTATTTTTCCTTTTATCTTTACTAGAATCTTTCATGGGATCTAAGATGCTGCCCTGAAGTGCTGTATCATGTGGAAAAGCGATGTTTCCATGCCAAATTCCAGCACAATAAAGTGTCCTGTTCCTGGAGAGAAAGAAGCTCAATTGGCTGGGTAAGAATTGAACATGAAAATGGAGACTCATGTGCTAAACAACAGTGACCTCCTCCAGTGGTTCTTATTAGGCTTGCATATCTCTAAATGAAAAAGCAATGCTAACACAAGATGAAGCTGCAGAGACATTTTACGTCACTTCAGTTTAAAAATAATTCGAAKTAAGTCTTGTTCTTGATTCCTGCTTACAGATTAATCATTAAATTACAGCAGAGGTTCCTCCAAATAGGGAGACTGTAAGCTAAAGTACATTGTGACCCCGTTTCCATCTGCTAAAKCAGACTAATATCCAAAGATATAGTTCAGCTGTCGAGTTCAGGTGGGCTAAACTGAACAGTGTAAAGGTGTATTTGCACTGGGATTAAGAACAAAGCTTAGGCCACTAAAACCCAGTCTAAATTCATATCATTTTCCCACTTGAGAGAAGTCCCAGACAGCATCATCCTGCATATTTTATTTCATTTTCAGCCATATAAATTTTAGTATTTATATACAGAAACTGCAGGACCTACTTCCTCTCCCCTCTCAATTTGGCTCTGCCTCAAACTCCCAAAAAATCTTCTGTTTTAGTCATGTCTCTGTTATGTGAAAACCACCTTTCATGACAAGTCTTGCAGCACAACTCACATCATCTCTCCCTACAGGTAAAACTTTAAAAGATCTTGGAGGCAGCAGCAGATCCAGACGTGTACCCTGGTGCCATGGGACTCACCCACCCTTTTCTTTCCAAATACCATCAGAATCAAGAATGAGGAAAATTATTTAAACTCTAAAATACAAGTTGTTTCTCTGCAGCATGTCTAGACTGGAACTTGGTAATCAGCGTTTGGTCAGGCTGCTGGAAAAGTACAGTCTGATTGTAAGATAAGACATAAACTGTACCAAAAGAAAAGATCCTGACACCAAAATCTGGGAGCAGGGGGTTGGATTAGATGATCTCTAGAGGTCCCTTCCAACCTCAGCCATTCTGTGATTTCTGCTTTGGATATCTTTAACGTTATCCTGCTCTGTGTGTGAGCAGCTGCTCTCTAGAAGACAATGTTATTCTTTCCACTCTAAGCTGTACTGCAGTTGACACTCAGTGTTTGACTTTTAGCAAATATTACACTCAAATTCAGCAACACGATGAGGATAGGAAAGGGGAAGGCAAAAGACAAATCCACAGAAACTCGCCTGTCACAATTCTCCTGAACGAGATAGCAACTCTCATAAGGAAGCAGCAAGGCCGTTATGGGACAAGCAGCTGGGGGAAGGGAAGGGGAACAACCCAACGAGACACAGCATGGAGAGGATACAGCTCTAACCGTCCTCTCCTTCACTCAGCAAGAGAGGGGCTCTGTGTAGAGAGAACCTCCTGCTGGAACGGTGCTGCTGAAGCAGTGAAATAACTGCATGAGGTGTGGAGACTGGGGCAAGAGTGCCCAGCTGGAACGTGTAGGTACTACAGGTCACTTATAWCTACATTGGAGCCTTGCTGCTTTGTTGAGAGATTTTAGCTCCCGGGTTTTAGGGGAGCTTATTAYCCTTCCAGGTGAGGAAGGGCTGAAGACACACAACACGTGTCCCCAAACAACGTGAGTAATAAAACACTTGCATCTTCCTAAATGTATTATACAACTCCCTGTTTTCAGAGGCTTTGCAGTTCCTCCCTAAAGGATGAGCAGAACTCTAAAATGATGAGGTTTTTACTGACTAGAACTATTACATTTTACTCAGCATGGCCTTTTTTTTTWAAAAAAATATTAAGGATATTTTGYTTTCTTCCATGTGTGTTCTGATGGAAATTGCTTTTKTTCATATTTCAAAGAAAATGAATGAAAGGTTCCSCATTTGAAGACCCCTCACATGCATTTCATGATTAAGACCATAAATCCATGTTTCTCCTAGTGCTCTCCCTTATAGCAAAGATGAGCGAATAATGAAGCAGAAGTTTTTGTTAAATACATTCCACTAGCTTTCATAGTTTGGGTTTGTTATGAGTGTGTTTGTTTATATATATATATACACATATGTATATATCTCCCCACACTGAAACCACCCAGGATGCCAGTGCTTTAGTGACATATGTAACCTATACATGCACATGTCTGTGCACACCCATGCCAAACAAGGTGATTTCGCATACATAAACCTCACAAGTACTTCAGCTGTGAGGTATACTGTACRATTGCTATAAGCTCAATGACAACCTGACAGCACAGACCATCACCAAGCTTTTGTAAAGTTATCTTAACACCACCTACAAGTAGAGTTTTCCAGGTGTTCTATGGGGAAGGAGTAAAAATCCATTTCCATGATGTAAAAGTCTCTTTAGGTATCTAAAACCCCATGGAGACAGCAGGAATTATCACAGCCATCCCTAAARGCTCAGCTGCCACAAGAAACTATATCACTGCCTGCACAAACTAGATACTTCAAGTCTGTCACTGTACRGAACAGAACCCCCAAATGCCAGGCTTTCTGACCTAAAATATCCACAGAAACAATCTGCAACTATAAATCACAAAAAAAGGGAGAGAGMTGCTGTACTGCAAGTGAGATTTAACTATGGAAGAACAATTCTCACCCCTTTAAAAACGTAAGGATACAAATGACACAACTGGGAAGTTCCTTCTTCAACAAATTATGAGTGTGAAGGGGAAAAAAACAGAAGGAGAAAAAAAAGACAGACTTGAATTTTCTGGCAAAAAATGTGCTAATTCAAATATTGGACTGGACTATTATGACAGAAGAAGTCCTGATCATGTAAGGTTAATGACACAGTTTGTCAGCCCATGCTATAACTTAAGAAAAAATCCAGAATACTGTAACAATAGCAGTTTAATAAGGTAAGTAAGGGTGGAAGTAAGGGTGGAAACAGGAGTCTCCTGGCCTTCTCAGAGGCTATCGGAGCCTTTCCAAAAAGCCAGGGTCTAAGGAAGATCTGCTCTCCCCACCTGTAAGTAACTGCAGATCAGAGAAGATTAATCCAGGAATGAAGTTCAGCGAGCAGCTCCTAGATGTAGTCCAAGATGTACTTATTTCAGCCAATAACATAGCTCAGCTCTTTACAAGAGTTTTAGCTAAATGACCTAGAATATCTCTTTTCTCTGAAGCAAAGAACTGCCAGTATTCTTTAAGATATTAGCACTCTAGACTCAGCTCATGTGTCCCTGAATTAGCCCAATTAAACTAAAGTGTCCTATGACAGCAGAGGGACCACACAACAGGAATCCTTACAAGTCCAAGCTACTCTCTTGTGTGGTCCTCAAAACAAGTTTCAGAGGAGATGAATACAAAAGTTTTCCCAAGAGCAAGTTTTGATTTCTGAATGGGTAAATGTGCTACCCTGTGACTATTCTGCACTGTACATTTTTTTTTTTTTTGCCAAAGATTTATAGATGCACAAGCACTATAATGATSCCTTGATAGACATCAGAACTGGCTCATTCCTGTAAAGGAACAAATATACAAATAACTGAAACCATCTTTTTATTTTATCAGTGTGTCTGAGCTTCCATAAGCTGAGCTAAAGGGAAAACAACATTTAGTCTCCTTTCTGTAGGAAGCCAAGTCTCTGCATCCTCCCCTAGTTATTACTTTGTCCCTTACTCAGGGAAAAATAGTTTGCAAATTCCTGCACGCATTAAATGAGATGTACACCATTCAATCCCATCTCTTTTTAGGAATGGAATAAGAACTTCCACAGTGGGAGTTTATGGAGAAGACAGTGGGGTTTTGTGTTGTTGTTTTCATCTAATTTTGGTGGTTGCAGAGACAAGACTGAAAAACCCTTCATTCAGGCCTTGAAGAAATGCTGTGGAGACAGATCACCCCCAGAAGTACCATGTCCTGAGAGTTCTGTTACCTGATGTAGTTCAGTCACCTAAAGCAAGCCATCTGATGATGCACACACTTGTAGCACGCGGTATCAATCCTTAACGTTTCATAGCAAAAATGCATGCTGTAGCAAGGAAACAGCCACCTTCAAAACAAAACATATACTCCCATCCACACACCAAAATTTCAGCATCTTTAACTCTTTCCTTAACACAAAGCACAGGAAGTAACTTGTTCAGAAGTTCTAGCCTCAGATGAGGGGAAGGTGTTCTTATTAATAGGCGCCTGTGATGGCCATCCGTAAATATTGCAGGAAACAGAAACCACATATGTGCATATGGAAATAGGAAGAAATGCATACTTTATTTAGATTTGTCGTTACAAAAAAATTGTCTCTCTCAAACCACCTCGAAAGGTTTTGTTAAAGTCCTTCTGTGATAACCAGGCTCCCAGCCCATGTCCAGAGAGCATTTGTTCCATTGTACTACAAGTTCAAAAGCAAACATGATGTATTCTTACCCAAAACATCTTCATGGAACCATTTCACAAAAGAGTTCCATCTCTATGTGAGAAGGAACTTCTTGACTGTGAGGATGGCAGAGCCCTGGAACAGGCTGTCCAGAGAGGCTGTGGAGTCTCCATCTATGGAGATCTTCCAAACCCACATGGATGCCACCCTGTGTCCCATGCTGTAAGTGTCTCTGCTGGAGCAGGGGGTTGGACTAGATGATCTCCARAGGTCCTTTCGAGCCTCAACCATCCTGTGATTCTGTGAAATCCATTGCAAGAACGCTTAGCTATACAAGACAGAATTAACAGCCCAGGGAGGTTTTGAGGGCAGTTTTCTCAACCAGGAAGCATGCCACCCCGGCCAGGGGGGTTGGAGAGTTGTCTCCCAGCCTTTTAAGACTTAACAGTTTCCTCCTCAGTCATTTGATGTTGCTGCATTAAAGACATCTAGAAGACTCTATCAGGAGACTAAATGCACTGAATCAACCAATACTTGTAAATATAACCAAAACCAATTCACCCTCAAAGCCTCCTGCTAACTCCTGTAAGGCCTCCTGGCTGTTCACAGAGCTACCAATCAATTCTTCCTGTATGCAGMTCCCCACGAGGACTGGCAATAAGCCGAGATCCTGATGCTACAATGATACAAGATGAACAGTTTTGCAAGTGATGGGGTTACTGACATCTGCAAGTACTTTCAAGAACAGGGCTTAAGCCAGCAACAATTAACTGACATGATACTGCAGGGCTGCACATTCCAAACTTATGAAACCGCTGGATACTCTGACAAGAGAGGAACCCAGTGTCTAACATCTTGTGCCAGGCGAAGTCAAAGATATGCCTACACCAAGACTATAGACTATATGGTCAAGTTAAAACTTGTACCTATTCCTGCAATCTTAAAGCATTGCAAGAAACATATTGATGATCTAAGGGCTATGGGCTGGAAAGCAAACAACACGACCAAGAACTTTTAAGAATATCAAAACCACTTTTCCTGCAGGTAAAGTGACAAACGTGCCTAGGAGCATTAGCCTGAACTTGGTTTTTCATGTTTGTGTTTCAACATTTAGCAAAGCAAGTTAACAGCTCTGGTGTGTTTCCATTTCCACTTAGCACACATTAACCAAAGCAACTGCCATGCTTGGTTTTCCACCAAAGGAGAATACTGCTTGTCCTCTGAGGTGTATTTTACATAAATATATAGAGAGATGGAAGTCTTTTCTTACAAGCTTTTTTCATAGGTTGACCTTAAGTTTTCTAACAAAGTTAGATGTGATGTCAGGCCTTAAAAGGCAGATATCTGTCTGCTTGTGGGAGCTCAGAGATCTACAGTAAACTGATTAAACTGGTCTCAAACACAGCAGTTCTCACCTAGACAGACCTGCCTGTTGTGCCTGCAACTTTACCTGTTCTTACTGATGAGAAAAACTTKAAAAATCTTCCCCAAAACTAGTTTCTCTGTATTCGCTTCCTTTACAACTTCCAAAAAAGCTCTTTWTTTTTTTGGCCCTTTTGTCATGACCTTGTCATGCTTTGCAGAGAAGTTTATGGAGCGCTGCGAGATTTTAAAAACAAAAAACACACAAACAGGAAAAAGCATTTAAACCCACCACTAAGCTGACCCAGTCGTGACTCTTCAGCTATGAAATATTGGCAAGAGCTTCCTATTAATCAGGACTCTTGCAACAGCAAGATGGCTCCAGAACAGAGCAACAAGGAGAGAAAGGAACATGTGCTATGCCTTAAAGAAAAACACCAAGTTAGTTAACTGGATATCCAAACAAAACACACCGCAGAGGCTCCAGCTACACATCCCCTGTAAAAGTGAGATGAAAAATAACAGAGAGGATATATAACTCAGACATATATTTTCTTCGTACCACCATCCTCTGGGCCATAAAACACTAAGGGCAGCATGAAACTGCTCTTGAACGAATGGAATTGCRAGCAACTGAAGGGCTTTTTGATTTAGGTTTTTTTTTTTTTAATGCATTAGTCCCTCGCAGGAGGGACCAGAGCAGCTTCATGTACCTGGTCCCACCCTGGAAACGGCAGCGTGGCCGGAGCGCATGGACCCTGGCCGGTCTCTCGGACACCCTCTCAGTACATTCACCTCGTGGGTGACCACAGGCTTAGACAGGACACGAGGCCGCTCCTGCCCTGCTGCTCTTCACCGASAGCATGCAACACACGGAGGGAAATCTACCTCCTTGCTCACCCATTCCACACACCAGTCTCTTTAAGCCACTTTGCGAGAGCCTTCCTCACTTCTCAGCGATTTAAGCAGGAAAAACCCGTAATGTGACCGAGAGGGCAGCGTGCACCACGTAGGGGCTTCCAGGAGGGCTCCCGAGCTGGCACGGGCTCGGGGAAAACGCTACCTGGACACGAAACGCTATTTCAGGCGCGTTTTTGCTYGCAGCCCGTCTCTAGAAAGCCCTGCTCTTCGCGTTGCCTCCRCCAAGGCGCTGCGAGACTACGGGGGACGGCGACAGGAGGGCAGCGCCGGGGGAAGCGGCCCCGCTCCGCGGCGCGGCCCTGCCCTGCCCGGGGCGGCTCCTCCCGCAGCGCTTCTCCCCCGGCCCGGCCCGGCGGGGCTCCCGCGGCCGCCCAGGCCCTCCCCGCGCGGCACCTACCGCCCCTCAGGACAGCGCTGCCCCCGCGGCGGCCTCGCGGACTCACCGGGCTGGGCCGGGGGCGCGTCCCGCTCCCGCGCGGCTCCCTCCGCGAGGAGGCCTCCCCCGGCGGCGCCACCACTCGCCTCAGCCCCGCGACAGCCGCGCCGAGCGCGCGGCCAGAGCGCTGCGACCGCCCCTTCCTTCACCTGCCGCCGGCCCCGCCTCCCGCTCCCGCCCTCCGCCGCCCCGGGCACCGGCCTGGGGGCCGCGACCGCCCCTTCCTTCACCTGCCGCCGGCCCCGCCTCCCGCTCCCGCCCTCCGCCGCCCCGGGCACTGGCCTGCGGGCCAGGCGGCGCTGGGGCCTCCCCGGTAGCGAGGCAGCCCGGGGCCACCCTGAGACCGCAYGAGCGGAGCCGGTACCGTGGGGTGGGCAACCGGTACCAGAGGGACGACAACCGGTATCACGGGGTGAACAACTGGTACCACGAGGTGGACAACTGGTAACGCAGGATGGATAACCGGTACTATGGGATGGATAACCAGTACTGTGGGGTGGCCAGTGTTGCTGCGCACTCAGAGGTGTCCGACAAGCAAACTGAAGGGCGGCTGTAAAAGGTGCCCCTTAAGTGCTGCTGAAAGTTCACCTCATGACACCATGCTACACTTTAGACATACCAATCTATCTCAATCTATCCTCTCCCCCTCACTTCCAGAACAGGATGAGGAGCTTGGACTCCATCCTTTCTCTTCTTGCAAAAATGCGCTACACAAAGTAATGCCGCTCCGTTTACCTTGTTTAACAAGAATGTAAGTGGCAAAGGGCACTCGCCAGGGCAGTGCTGCTCACTCGCAGTATCGCTCTTTGCACAGTCCTGCAGATTCTCTTGYTGATTCCTCAGCTAATGCTTTGTTCAGCTCGAAACCCTTCAGCCTTGGCATGGGTCTCAGAACGGTCTCCGTGGTCGGCACGTCAGTGCGGTGCTTCCTATGAACACCGTTTGTAAGTACAAGCACAACAGAGCCAAAACACGCTCTGGAATCATCCCGCTGCATCCAGCAGCAGCTCTTACACTGGGCCAGGCCTCCCCTCGCACACAAGCTGCCAGCTGTGCGCAGCTGGGAGCAGGTTGTTCAATAAGTTAGCCTGGTTTGAAGGCTGAAAGCTGCTGGCGCTCGTACTGACCTCGCGGTGAGGTCTGTGTGAGGAGAGTGCCCCGACTTCACCCACGGAAATTACAGCACTTCTTTCATGTCCAAATGAATCCAGAGTGTTCTGTCTCCAGAGGAGAAAATGAGTGCACTGAAAATGTTAAACCAAGGCAGGTGGGGGGAACCCTCAGCTTGTTGGCTGAGGATGTCCTGTGACTTCATTTTAAATGGAAAAGCCCACAATTAACATCAGAGCGTATGTTATTACTGGACAGCAGAGCATGTCGATGTGTGGTCTGCCAAACATGTGGGAAAGGCACACTTGGTCCTCAGCACAGAACAGCGTGACCCGCTCCCAAAATGAAGGCTGGGCTGACTGGCCTTTATACAAGCTGTACTTTAGAGTAATGTGAAGGTAGTACACATTTTTAGCTGTAGGAATATAGGATTTTCTGGRAGCAAGTTGCTTTCGCTCCCCTTGCGTCTCGCGTCAGTGCAACAAGTTTCTCTCGTTCATGCTAGGGCCTCCCCGTCTCACAACCAACTGTTCAATGGCGCCCAGGTCCTTTGCTGCCTTCTCCTATTTGCCCTGGCGTCACTGGCCTGGCAGAYACCTCCTGGCTCCTGCACTGGAGCYGTCCAGCCCGTGCATCCCGTCCCACACTTTAACCAACAGTGTAACCGAGATGCTCCCACCTCCTCTCTCAATGGTGGAACTAGAACCTTGCTGCTTCAGGAAGCTTCAGAATTTGCAGCTTAGTCTCATCCACAGCTATTTTATAGTGCGTTCATCTTAAAAGCTCCTTGAGCCCTTTCATGTATCTTGTCTAAAATGAGTTTGTTCTTTTTTACCTAAAGGTACAGAGGTTTCCACGCTCACACTCCTTCCAACTTCCATACTCACCTGTTCCTCCTGGAACTCTGTGCCCACTGCCTTGTAGGATCCCAGCTGCACAATGTCAGCAAAATATTTCAAATTATATTCTCTCCTGTAGTAAGGAAACATCCCAACTTTATCAGTAAATACAAGCACTTTTTCTACTAAAGTCACAAATAGAAACAAATATTCTGTTTAACCTATTAGCACTTCTCTGTATTTGTCCCAAGATAAATGCTTGAATAACTGCATTAACTATTTCCCTCCAGCCTGATTCTTCCTTTTYTCACAGTAGCTATCACTGGTTTTGCTTTAACCAGACTTTCACCAACATTACATCCCCATCTAATTCACAAGACACTTTATCTTTTTTTTTAGTTCTTAATCAAGATTGATTATAATGTTGCTTTTAGATAATATTTTTTTGTCAGAGAAAGTTATCCAATTAGTGTGGCATGGTCTAAATCTGAGGTACAGAAGTTGCACTTTATGGCATTTGCCTCTATATTGCCTCTTTAAWTACTCTTTTACTTTAGAATTTGCATATAACTGATATCCAACTAAAGGGACTATAAAGTATGAAGATGATTTCACCTCTATTATTCTTTAGTACCAAATCATCTATTATTCTTTATGAAAAAATAGTATATGACTTTCTGCAGAACTCTCCACCTAACAGTTTTATTAAAAACACTTGCTTCTTTCTTTGTGATTTTATCAGCAAACAACGGCAGAATTCTGAGAAAGACTGTCCCTCAGTGCAGAGTGGCCCTACTTCCTCTTTCCTGTTCTCTTTTTATTGATGTGCCTGAAAACCCTTGACCTATTTGTTTTAATTGCYTCTGCACGTCTAACTGAGCTTTACTTTTGGCAAGCCTTACCTCCCGACCCTGCTACGGCGCTTGCCTTGGCTGGTCGATCTCCACGTTTCTCGCAGAGTCTCTGCTTCTTCCTCCTGTCCTGTGTGCGAGGGCGTCTACCCGGGCTGAACTTCAGCTGCTCTGTAGAAGTTTTTCCTTTGATTAGGCTTTCACAGAGTCATGTGATACATAAATTTTAAAGACAGCCCCGTGCCAGCTGTCCGCACCAAAGTGAACACCATCCAAAATGCGGGGGGTTCTTAGTTTGTTTATCAATTACACTGTAACTATGTGTTCAAATATGCTTTGTCCTGACAAGCAGACACATTTATGTCAAATTTCATGGACTTTCTATCTGGATGATATCAGAGAATATTACTATAAAATACAGAAATACTAGATTAAGAGCTTGTACTGTGAGACTAAAAATATGTTCTGCTTTCAGATCCTGGACTGGGTTAGCTATCTAAATGTGCAAGGTACCTTGTGGTTTAAATACGCTCAGGTATTTTTCAGTCCGCTTTCAGTTCACGTTTTGATCCTGTTTCCTGCTGTTTCTTGTAGTTGCTATCCCAATCTGGGAATACAAACTGGAATCACATGAGTTGGGCTCAAGAAACACCCTCCCAAGGGGCCCTAACGGTGCCTCTTGGGAAAAGTGCAGTACACATAAACAACAACATTTGTCTGAAAGGTTATCTGCTCCAAGAGGTACGAACATCCTGACTGTTGTCCCCGCTGTTAAAATGACATTACACTGAAGTGCAAAGAGAACATGTAGCTGTGGTATTGAGAAGTGCCTGAGAAACATGAAAAATATTTAAATTCCAGAGATAAAGAAATCAAGAAAACACCAAATGTTTTCATTAACARTGTTCTCTGCTGTGTTTGTGGGACTCTTACCAAGTCTTTGGTAAAAATAAAGCCTTTGGGTTTTATTTTTCCTAGTGCTGACAAATACTGCAATTAATTTAAGTTACATAACCTGTTTCGGAGCCCAACTGTATCCCTGCAGAGACAGAGCGATTCATAATGGATAGGAGAAAGTATGCCAGAAAAAGCAAAGCTTTGTGAAGGCATTTTGCCTGTTTCTTTCATGATTTCCTGCTAAAGCTTTAAGGAAATAAACTGATAATTGTGCAACATATTCGGCCATCAGCTGGTGTGTCCCTGTCTGTCCTCAGTGTTACAGTCTTGCTGATGCACAGGGTGACAGGAAAGTGATCTGTCTGAGGTCATTAATGCTGCTGCCCACATAGATTATTCCCTTTCTTCTTTGCTGCACTGCATTTGCAATCAAACATTGTCATCCATCGCTGCAGAAAACAGTGGTTTCTTTTGGCTGCTTTTCCGTGTGTTTGTGCTGAAGCAGTTATAATCTGGGTTTAGCATCTGCATAACTTAGTTCTGTCTTGGGAGACTCACGGATGTCCATTTTACTAACAGATTCTGCGGTTGCAGAGTTACCCAGAGAGAAAAAAARAAGTATTTTTATAATATGGATCTGCAAACACTGTGGGAAAGCAATGTCACATACCTGCTCCTCTGAGGAAATAACCACACTTTGGACAGCTGGGATTATGAGCCTATCTGATTATACTTAAGTGAGGAGGAGGCCGTTATTGAGATAAGAAATCTGCATTTTCCTTAGCTTGTCTCTCCGTATTGGTAGAACAGATGGACTTTTCCCACATGAGCTCATTCCGGTCCGTGCACTCTGTCGAGACATTTCTTCCTGCTTTATTCCAAAATGTGATAATCACTTTACGATGTGCACATAAGCAGAAATCACAATAAACACTAAACTTGCCTATAGCAACAGTGAAACTAACCTTCAATAACTGCYTTTTCCCCTTTGAAAGGGAGTAAATGGAGCCTACCAGCAGCTGCAGGGGCGAAGAATCCCAAACAACGTGGCCAAACCTCCAACACAGGAGTCGCAGTTTGAGTGCGCCAGGCTGGGCTGTGGTCTCCTCCTACTCTTTCCAGTCTCTTACAGAAAACTGCAAAGTAACGGAAATTGTCAGAACAATTCCAGTCTGTGACTAAAATTATTTTTTATGTTGTCAAAGTGGTATAGCTTCTAGGGTTGTGAAGTTTCCAGTAGGAAATTTTCACCCACATAAATAAAACCTTTTTATCTTTGCTTTGATCGAGAAGATGCAAGGGTAGGGTGGTATGTCCTGCATAGGAATGCAACATTTCAGAGCTGTCCAGTTCCACATGTGTCTGAGAACCAGAAAAATTGGTGGCTAAGGGGTTTAATATCGAGTCAAGACATTTAGGTATGAAATCATCATCGGGAGGTTAGGAAAGCAGGCATCTCCCCAGGGCATGGTAGGGGAGCAAGCTGAGGGCCGGAGGCTGCAGCAGTATCAGGATGGTTCTGCAGARGGGCATCCCTGGGTCTCTTGCCTTCCTTGGGCCCAGAAGAGCTGAGCTCACTGCTGGGTGTGCTGAATCGCTAGTCAAGGCAAAACAAAGCAAAAGTAAACAAAAAAGGGGCAGTTTCCAGCTTTGCAGTGTTGGGACRCTGCTGGGTAACATCCCTGAGTCTCCCTTTGATCATGCTGATTATCCTTCTGCTTATTCTCATTCTCCTTCATATGTGCACTATATTCTGTCTCCCATAGTTACTCTTAAAACCCCACCTAAACACGGTGAAAAGATGGGTAAAAGACTGGCAAAATAAGGTAGACATTAAATTGCCAGCTTATGCAATGGAGAGAGGGCGTTTTTCTTCCTTGGGAGCTGGTGCTGGAGCTTGCACTGTTCAATGTAGTCACTTCAACATGACACGAAAAAAAGGACTGTAATACAAAACTTATTAGGTGAAGGGAGGTGACAAGTTTACCACACTAAGTTATTTGATGCAGTAAAGATAAGTGCTGACAGTAAAGAAGGACTTTGTAATGCTGAGCGTCACTGAGGTTCMCCAAGGTTCACTCAGTGAGGTGAACCTCAGTGTACATAACTTCAAAAATGTCCCTAACTTAGCATATAACATTATGAGCTGATCACTGCCATTCAAGAACATAGTCTGCAGTGACAGTCGCTCCAAAAAATCCAGTGCTCGGTAAGAGTCAACCTGCAAACAGAGCATTAGCAAGGGAATAAAGTACAGAGCAGAGAATAGCCACTGTATAAATCCATCAAAACCCATGTTGAAGAACCTATGTGTAATGCTAGTTTCCATCTCAGAAAGCTTGAGGGAGGGGGGTGGCAAAAAGATGATCCAAGGAAAGGTTTCCACTTGAGCCTGGAAAGAGGGCAGCTGAAGGGCTGCAAAAGGCAGAGCATGGAATAATTATGCACTTTCTCCTCTAATAAGTGTGCTAYGGACATACATATTCAAAGCAAAAGGAGTTTTCATTTAAAGTTTGTTTTGAGTGTAGATGTTCTTGCTTYGGGATGCCCAGGATGCTCTGAGTTTAGATGGGGCTCAAGTGAGGCTGGGCAAGCTCCMAGGCTCTGTTGTTTAAAACCAAGACTTGGCTCTTCCTCCAGAAAGTTCACCTCCTCCTAGGTGTTGCAGCAAATATATTGATCTGGACAGACCTTTTACATGGCCAGTACAAAATTTTTGTATCATGATCACAGCTCTCAAAATTCACTGTATAAATTGCACCTTTGTCATCGTGGAAGTGTCTGGGCTGACATTTCTGCAGCCACCTGTTAAACTGCACCAGCAGATTCAGATGGTTCTTAACACCTGACCTATTATGTTGTATTTTCTTCAGGCTCAATATATTGCCTGCTACATTCAGCACAAGTTTTGCGGGGCACTTTTGTGAGACCTGGAGTACAAACACTAAAACCTCTGCAGCTATAGCTTCTGAAATACTTTGTCCTTTTAATGCACAGGTCCATGACTTGAATTAGAAAGATCTGCACACTGGATGACTATAAGCTACAGTGGTACAGCAGTGTTATCAGGATGAGAAAATTCCATGTACAGAAGCAGGCAGAAAATTGCCTTGCCCTTCAGAAAGGTGCTGGAGAGGACAACTAAGTCTCAAAAGGGCACAGGCAAGGAAAGACAAGCTGCAAGTTCCTTAGAAACCAAACTTAACAACCAGAAGATCCAAAACAGTCCTGTGATTGTGACCACTGAGGACATCTGTCCAACAACTGTGCCAAGAATTCAACTATTAAGCACAAACCCCAGCCAGCAGCGAACAAAGCGGTGCTGTCTCCTCGGGGAAGCTCTCGCACTGTGCACTGAGGAGCTCACACTCTGCGAGAGCCAGAATGGAGATAACCAGAACCCCCTACCCTCAGCTTCACATGCAAGAGTATTTCAAACGGAGTGTTTTCCAGGCAAATTTCCCCATGAAACTGTAACTGTCCTAGTGAAATAATCGGAGCCTTGAACTGGGAATAAAGAAAGGAGATGTGAGTTGGCATTTTCTATGACTCATCACTTGAAGACAATTTTATCACCCATCAGTGAGCCAAACACTTTATGATTAAGTTACTTAATAAGTAAAATCATGCCCCGTGTAGTCATAAGGCAGAAACAGATTTGATATGAGATGAAGGAATATAAACAAACAGGAGATCTGGTAGAGCTGTGGGAAACAGATGATGCTAAAACTAGGGGCTGTGAAGCACAGCAATATGATATAAGGGCATAGGAGGAATAACACCAAACTACTATTCAGCTCCACAATAATATTTCTCATCATATTAAGAAGAGACAGAAATAATAATGATAAGGCAGAACAGTATAGTCACAAAGCCTAGAGTTACTTGGGCAAGTGAAAGTCTATAGCAAAATAGTTTCAGAAAACATTTAGGCTACCAAACCACAGGTAAAATAATCCGAGAAAGGTTTCAATGCAGAAGAAAATTGTCCTCACCTGTAAGGTTTCATTCTTACTGCCAAGATTTGAAGGTTTTGAGCTGTTCATACATCAAACTAATTTGTACACAATCAGCTCTCATTTTGTCTCCCCGTACATTTAATTTGTTGTTTCGATTCTTGATATAATGTTAAAGCAGCTTGCTTATTTCCGAACCCTATATTTTTCCAGCTAGAGTCAACCACATATTTTCAGTATGACATGAATTTTCCTTCACCTTGCTTTACATAAACGAATGTCCGAAAGCTTATTTTCTTATTGTTTGTAAAGCAATAATGGGCTTATGAAATACACGATACAGCCAAGTCAATATTCACTCTTTTTTGCCATCTCCATTCAAAGCTAAATCTTTTCCAGTGTCAGAGCAGAGTTGGCTGGTGTCAGGTTGAACCGCTGAAGAAAAAGGGGGCATTTCTCCTCAGTTTCTGCTCAGCTAAAACTCACAGATGCCTGAAAACATTTCCAGTAATTTTTCCAGTAATTTAACCAGGCAAATGGTGAAATTTTTGCCTTGGTCAGAAGTGATGTGCTTGCAGAAGCAKCAAGGCGCTGTCTCTGGTACGAGTGGTGCCTGACACAGTGTCCCTTGCATCTTCTTCCATCACTAAACACTCCTTTGCATCAGAAATAAAGGTTGGCAGAACTGAGGCAACAGAAGCTGCTGTTTACATGAAGAGAGCAAATCACAGAGTGCTGCAGCTTCCTGTTCACATAATATTAATATTCCTCCACTTCAGGCCATGGGTGTGCATTGCTAGGTATGCTAATACTCTCCTCTCTCTGCCCTCAGCACTGTTCATAAAAKACACAAATAGACTTCATGTCTCAGTGGTACAAAAGACAGCAATACTGCTGATAAATTCTGCTGATAAATCCTACTTCTACGAGCAGAGCATCTGGGCCTATGATGTATCTGTTTAGGTTAAAATATACAAATTATTTCCAACAGCATCTACATTTTGGTGGTCTAGAAACGGTAGCTTTCGAGCTCAACTAAGCACAATATTAGCTTTGTAGATGACAACTGTTTTCAGCCTGTGTGAGCCCTCACGGCATAAGCAAACGGGAGAGCCTGAACATCAGGCCTGCAGCCRCCCTTCCCCGTGGACGGGGCAGGGCTTTGGGAAGGCTTCCTCACCTTCAGCTCCATCCAGTGACTTGACTGAGGACCCTCCTACCAACATGCAGTTCCTGGTCCTCTGAGTTTTCCCACTCTCTTGGATACTGTGGCTGAGACTGAGCTGCAGATTAAGACACTGATATTTAAATGCCATATTAGATTCCCCAGGTGAGCTGCTGCATAAACTTCACTTGCAGCCAGTGGAGCTCCAGAGCCTGACTGTGGGTTTTGCACTGCCCACACATACATGGCTAATGCCATGGAAGATGCCCTGCAGGGTTCGTGACATTCACACAGGGTGGTAACTATGGCCCAGGACCTGCACCAGGGCAGTAGCAGCCAGAGGCCAGCTGGGATACCCGAGGTGTCTAATTAGGGACCATGTGCCTCTGTTTAGACAATAATGGYTCATCCCTAGTCAGTATTTCTGAAGGGCTACTCCATTCCCCTAAAGGCACTCGCCTCCGCTCGATCAAGTGACTGGATTTGCACTGGTGATGAGGGAAGCTAAGTTCACAAACAGACTCCTCCACTTAGCARCCTAAATTAAGGTGCATTAATCTGGCTAACACTTAATAGACTTAACTGAATTGCCTGAACATTTGCATTTTACACCATTTGAGATGCCCTACGATACCCTGACCATGGAGCTGCCAGGCGCGACAAGACCTCGGTGCAACCACCCCAGCTGCAGCCACAGACGGGGCACAGCAGCTCAGGGTGTCTCAGCCGCTCTCAGTGCTGGTGTTCAGTCAGCTGAATGAAGTCTCGGAGGTCAGCAGGTTCTCTCTCCCCCTGCTCTAAGTATATATAGCTACCCACATCAAGCCCAGGCTTCGCTGCTGTGCTGGAGATAGGACACGCTGGCTATTTCCTCCTGCTTTATTCTCTTGCTTTCTTTTGCCATTATTTTTTTCAGCCGTTGCAGCACATCCTCTGCTGCCTCAGTGGTCAGCGAGGCTGAAACGAAGGTCGGGTTCTCAGGGCCWGGCAGACTCATGCAAACACACAGCCCAACCTCAGAGCCGTGTGAAACGGGGACGGCTCCGTGGCCRCCCTGCCGCAGGCGTCTGCCGCTTGCCGTGGCCTTGCCACGTGCTCCTGGCCGCTCCCGCACGCAGCGCTGTCCCAGGCACGGATAACCTGCGTCATTCCCTCAACTCCAGCTGCCACTGCTCACCATGAGGTTACCTCTCCCACAGCAAAACTATGCACACGGGTACGGGCGCAGCAAATGGGTGAAGGGATTCCCGAGGAAGGGAAACAAAAGGAAAGCAGGAAATAAAAAGAGATATATGGGAAGGGAACATAGACCTTTGTGCTTACCTATGCCACACAACATGCCAAATAGTGTGTCATTAAGTACGTCACACAGTTATGGCTAATAGAGCCATCACTGATGCATAACCTCTCTTTTCCTTTTTTTTTCCTACACAGAACAGTGGAGAGACAGTGGTTTTACACACAACCAGCCCAACTAGGAAGCAGCAAAATCACTCTGCAAGGATGTGTTTGTAACAAGCCTCAGTTCGGAAATCTGTTCTTGAAATCTCATAAACTTTGAGAATTTCTAAATGATATTGATGATAATTTTCAAGTGAAAAAAAAGCCCATCAACAAACAAATGAAAAAAGCTTTTGTACTAGAAGCTTGTCTAGGAATGAGGAATCCACTAAGGAAAAACAAAGGGCAGTCCAAAGAAGTAATTCTATGAATATATATGCCAAAAATCATGTTTCCAAAGAGAAAGGAACATTTTGCCTACATACCTATCACTAGGTAATGCTGAAAGTAGTGATAAGAAATTTAAAAAAAAAAAAGAATTGAAAATAATAGGTAGTTAGACAGTAGCCAATAAAAATTAGAAACTGCAAAGCATAGAAAATTTTTTATCAGAGWCTAAAGTTACAAAAAAGTTGGTAGCAGAGTTAAGGTGACAAAAAGAAATTTTGTGAATGTATTAGGAAGAAATTAAATTCTATCCATGGCAGAAGGCCAATTAGTCAAAGGAAATGATTATACTGTTAATAACAATCTAGAAAATGCAGAAGTATTTAATGGTTTCAGTTTATGTTTGCAGAAAGGGATGTGATGTGCCAGTGTCATATGAAGATGATGAAGTTCAGTCAAATTAGTAAACAGTCAGATGGTAAAAGGTGCCTGTTGGGATAACTGGTGTCATAGCAACAAGTCCAAACTGTTGGCCCCGAGGAATTCTGACAGCACCAGCTATGGACTACCTGGGACTTATCAGTTTTCCCTGACATATTTGGCCGAGCTCTACCAAATCCAGCTACAACAAAATTTGAAAAGATTAGAAGGGAAAGATGGCTGTGCCAACATCAAAAACAACAACAAAAAATGTGGGGGTTCATCTGTGCAATTGAAGATTTGTTAGCTTGTCAATCTCAGACAAAAACAGTGGAAAAAGTTAACTCAAATAAAGCACAGGTATGTCCCTGCTAGTACATGGATCCATGCGGAAAAATATAAATCAGATCTCTCTTTGCAATTTTAGATTTAATTGATAAATGCAACCAATAGAGTAGAAAGACTTTTGTGAGATTAGTGAGACCATTAATACCACTAATACCTATAGAATGGAACAAACTCTCTGGGGAAGTAAATTGTGCTTCTGTTGCTACTAGTAGATTAATACTGATTGCTTTTCTGGAATACATGCTTCAGGCAAATACCAGCTATGCTATACTCCTCACTAGCACCAATTACCTTTCAGTCAAATGCAAGTTACTGCTTGGCCACTTTCCTGAATGAGCACTAACATTTACATGAGGGTTTGCRCAGAATTGCAGCTATGGATGAAAACTGAGGGCAACTTCCCTAGAACATCTTCCAATATTTGTTATGTTTTGTGCAGCTCCTGAGGCCTTGAGAAACTTCTCCCAGGATTTAATTGCTTAAATCTAAATTCATTATCACTTTTCCGGCAATTTGCTACAGGATCCCAGTGATTCCATTAAGCCAGGATTAAGTATCATGGAAACAAACCCTTGGCACCAAAATATCCCTTTTTACTGCTGTATTTCACTCTAATGTGCCCAGCTGGTTAACAGCCTGCTCATTGGCATAATCAGTTGTACAATATTCTCACTCCTGGTGTGAGAATCTTCGGCAAGTCAACCAGCAAAAGGCCAATATCCTGTGTTTCCTGTAGGGAAAATCCTCCCTGTCCTGGCAACAGACCAACTGCAGGCTCAAGGGGCTGGTGGTTCTCCCCTACTCCCACCAGGCTTCAGCTTCACCAGCCTCCGTTATGATTTTTCATACGGAACTCAGCACCGGGGCACGTACTTTATTCTTCTCCCAGGCTTCCTAATGCATTTTYCCTCCAGTGCTCCACAATGTTTCTAAACTCCATTTTATGTTTTTAAAGGACAACTAGGAGCCAGAAGTTGAAAGAAGCAGAATTATTCATAACTACTCATCCTCACTCAACCCATRCATAATTGATCATAACTCTGACGAGCAGTACTTCATTTTCTTTCCTCCGTGTTTTATAACTGGAGTGAAGATAACCCACTTGGAAACGTCTTGCTTTTAGCCTGCTTTTTAGGGTGCTTTGCTTGCTGCTGTGTACAGAGCTATACTAGGAATAACATAAAAAGCTAATTTTTTTGCTGATATTGCAAAGTGTAAGAAATCTCACAGCAGCACTAAGAAATGTTCATATTTAAAATCTGGAAAATAAGTACATGTGGTGCAGATTGTCTAGAATAGGAAATACTAGCTCCAGCAGCAAAAAACRGGGGAGAAAAGTGCCTCTTTTCCTTGCACATCCTATACGATGGGTCCCCAGCACACCCGAAGATGTGAGTTAGCAGTGACAGATGCAGCCACTGTATCTACAGAGGCATTTGCTTTGCAGTGGTGAGAGTTATTTAACCACCACGATATGCTGCTGTGCAGCAACATCCGAGCTGGCTCTCTGTGACCTGGCTCAGAGCTGGAAGCAGAACAGCTGCACCCACATAGCACTCCATCTGGGCTAATTAGCCCAGCTAATAGCTTGGCTAAACGAGGCAGCAGGGTGCTCCACTGCGCTCCTGATGCAGCCTTCAGCTTGTCCACTGAGCGCCGCTTCTTGGATTGCGACTTTGTGACTGGTTGTGCCCTGGTGACACACATTCACCAAAGCAAATCAAGTYGCTACAGGTCCCGAGTGACTACAGAGGTGAACCCTTTCATCTAGGGAAAGGATAACAGGGAGGCTTGGGCTCCTGCCTGAGGAGATTTTCCTATTTTACACAGGGTGTCATACGATGAAAATAAGCACCGAGCAAGAACTGACACCATGAGTGCAGTGTCTGTCCCGGTGCCTCTTCTCACACCAGGGTCATCCCAGGCACAAAAGAAAGACTCGGCCCTGGGGTTCCCCCGGTGAAGCTGGGAACGCTGCCAGCAGAGCTGCAACATGAAATACTTGAACAAAAGTTTGCAGGTGTCTGATTCAAAACAGGCCGCGGGATTTATATTCTACACTGCAGAAGATGAGTCCYAACAGTGACACTGATGGCTGTTTCTGACCAAGAAGAAGGTATGCATGGAAGCATCTCCCTAACAGACACCAAGCAATATTGCTCCCACTACCTTTCACATCCAGCGAGCTGTCAGGGAAACAGGCTCCCAGGAGTGCTGCCCTGACCCTGCCATGCCTCTCGCAACTCTAACTCGCCAGCCCAACTYCCTGAATGTTGGGGTCCTCTTGGAAATCTAAAGGTAGAAAATGAGTAAAAGCCACGAGGAAAAGYGGTGTGAGAGATTAATCCAAGAGTCAATGTGGGTAACTGGGTATGACTAAAATTCACCATAACATCACAGCACTTCCAGGACTTAAGAGCTACGTGTTGCCATCACATGCAGGGTGTCCAAACATCTGCTGATATTACCAAAATTGCTACCACAAGACAGTGGACATTTCCTCAGGCTGTTACTGAACCATATATGAAAGAACACAGCAGTGGACCAGCTGGGAAAGGGTAAAATAGGGAAAAGAAGGAAAAAAAGGTGAAAGGGTGTGGAGGAAAAAACCAACGTTTGTTCTAGCTGCTCAAGGCCAGGCCTTAGGTGGGTTTAGAAAGGGAATTCTCCTTTCCTCTCCTTTCCTCTTAACAAATGATCCCTTCAGGTTCTGCTTCAGGAACAGAGCCTGGGCAGTATTTCAGGCTGCAAGAGGCTGCAAGAGGCTTTGATGTCCAGAGTATCAATCCCGTGCTATTCAGAAGGCATTGAGATCATTAGAAAATAATGACAAAAGACAAAACATTAATTCCTCCTCTGACTCCCACTCCACACACACAAGAGTGAGAGAAAAGCCYAATTAAAGACAAAATCTATAAAATACAGGCAAGCCCGAGGCCAGGGGAGTTCTGCCACACTTGCACCATCACATCTCAGTTCTGCCTTCGGTCCTCCAAGAGCCGTAACACTATCTTGTTTCAAAGGAAATCAATGAAACTTAAACAGTAGGGTTTTCTATCACGAGGTAGACAAAGAGGCCAAACCAAACAAACATCAAAATAGTTCTTAAGAGTCAGCAGAATCTAAATTATAGTATTTGTTTCTTATTTCAAGCTCATTTTAACCCTTTCTTCCTTCAGTCTTCTTCATTCTCTAAAAAAGGATGTTTTTAACCAGTGAGGCAAACCAGACCCTTTCAGTCTTATCTAAATTTCACATATAGCAGTCATTATTTGGTGGCCTTGAACTAGTTCACAGGAATAATGTGACGCTCAAACCTGGGGAGCTCATGTGACAAAGTGTCTCATCAGCTCAGGCACCAGGCTTATTCTTGCTATGGCATTTCCATTTCTCCCCACAAGCTCATGGTGTTACAAGGAGACAAACTTGCTTCCACACGAACTTCTCCTGTGCCCAGGGGACACATGCCAGCACACAGGCTACACAGAGGTGTTCAACACACGCGTAACCCCAGCACCGTACATGGGGATGTGGGGTGGGATTGCTAATGGAAAGAGAGGCCGGGCTTTGTGGCACTGCCCACAGGAGCAGTCCCCAGGTCCCCACCACCACACCAGGGCCACCTCCTCCCGCGAGGGGCCCTGCAGACGAAGCTCGCCTCAGGCTTTCACCTGAGCGTGACACCCCACCACCACCACCAAAAGGGCCCCTGTGACGGCCGTAGAGCAGCACAGCATGGCAGTGCCGATGCAGGAGCGTGTGCTGCGAGCGCTGGTGAGTCATGGCGTGACCAAGGGCACTGAGAGAGGAAGAGCCTGGGGCAAAGCGGGAGCCCGCGGTGCCAGCAGCCTCCTACTCACTGCATCTTCCTGGGAAACACAAGTTTCAAGCCAAGCTGAAATTCTGACAAGACTTGCATGGTTTTTCTTGGAAGGATTCAGCAGAACTCRGAAGTAACGGTTCAATTAGAAGATGAAAGATATGCAAGCTGCTTGGCACATCCCTTCTGGGTATCCCTTCTGGGTTTGGTCCCTGTTAATGACCCCGATTCCACCTGGACAGTAAAATTTCCCTTTGAAGGCTCCAATGGCATGAGAGAGAGCCTGGGCTCCTAGCTTGGTGAGACTGACTTTGATCTGACAGGGTGAGACCAAATGCAGAGCCTCATCTCACATCTCCATACACAAGGGGGACATCCAGCACCCCGGAGGACATTTGTACACACGGAGATCCTGGCGGTGGGAATAGGCGCGTGTCCCGAGGAGGCAGCTGCTTCCCTGGCTTCCCTTTACAGGCTCTTCTTACAAGGGCAAGAGTGTCTCCACGGGCCAGGAATGCAGGACAGGTAGCAGATTATTCACTCCCTGATTCAGTGTGCACTGATTTCCCTTCAAAAACCATCTCTGGCCACATTTTCAAACAAGTAATTAAATCAAAACAAGCACTGTATCGTTCTGTGGCATCTTAGATTCAGCATTCAAAAATACTCTCCGAAATCACAAAATGTAGGTATAGTTATACGTGAGCCTTACTAATATGTTCCACTCAACTGTTGTCATAAAAAAGGAAATGAACAACACCAAAAACACTTTTCATTTCATGTTTCCCATATTGTTCTTCATTCTCAACAGTGACTCTATGAAACTCAACATTGCCACCCACACACATCCACACTGAAAAAAAAAAAAAGAAAAAAAAAAAAGAGAAAAAGTAGCAGCCCAGATTTAAGTTTTTGGTCTCGCTTCTACTATTTGTGGTGACACACTGTTTTATTTTTGGACCCTGGCTTTTAAATTTGAGAGTAAAAATAGCAGCCACCCCCAGAGCACTGTATGCGTAGGAGGAATGCTTTGTACACAAAACCATCTCTGCCCCTTCTTCTGTCTCAGTCACCCAGCCCACACTTCTCCTCCTTAGAAATAATGTTCTGTGAAGGTTAGTGAGGCATATAAAGCAGAAGCCCAGTTCTTGGTTAGCTGCACTAATAAGAGGAAGTTCGGTGCAGCATTGATTCAATCAAATTAACTTTTGACTGCTTGTTTCAGGTTGCAAATAACAGGACAGAACTTTGCAACACTTAGATAAAGTTCTGGAAATAGGTAGGCATGGGAACAATTTATTTATTTCTGTATTATCTAAATCTGGCATGAGGAAATATAAGAAATGGCCTTAATAGATCATACTAAGTTTGGTACTTTTTTTCTCCAGCAGTGCTCAGTAAATATTTCTGAGGAAGGTGTAACAAACCTAACAAACCTGTTCAAAACAAAAGTAAAAAATAATCTTGTGCACAAGAGAGATTTCCACTGCTAGAGACTTTTCCCATGCCCTGAGGCATTTGTGCATTTTAAAGCAAAACAACCCACCGACTATCCTGATATCACTGTGTTTGTTCTCAGAATTTTGCGTTTTGAACACTTTGACTCCTGTTCCACTACTGCCCTCAGTGAAAACGTATGACAGGTACAAGCACACRAAACCAGGAGCACGTAATTATGAAAGTTCAGCTTGTCATCTGCTCTGTGCTCTTTGCTCATGTACAGCATACTCACTTAACTCCATTATTTCCATTACCTGTTTCCCTAGCTCTCTTTGCATTTTGTATGCTCTAGAAATGAGTGCTCTCTACCCGGAGCAGCCAGGGTGAAGTTGTCCCCTTGATTACAGAACTCTCCTCTAGACTCCACAAGTTCAAGAATTTAGTTATTTTTTCTGGCTTCATATTAAGGCAATGTTTTCCATAGTCAATCCAGGATTACATCTGGTTGAAATTAGTAAATGGTGATATTGGCTATAGCAATTGATGACTAGTTTAAATCATTAATTCATTCAATCATTAAATCATTTAAATGATTTCATAGAAATCATTTCTTCCCCCATGAAACCCAGAAGAGTCCTTTGACTGCGGTGTAGTCCATTCACCTCAATTAGCTGGGGTCTTCTGCAGTTATTCCCATCATTTTGAAGACTGACWAACCTAAAATACACATTTTTGCCATTTTATCAAATGTTTCTTTTCCTAAATTGCTGCAAAAGTGAAAGCCGCTCATCAATCTGAGCTGTGCTTAGAGCAATATCACGGAGGGAAGCACAAACAGGGCCTTTTTGAGCTCCTTTATCATCTTCAAATGATCTGGAATCATTCACCAGCAGTAGGGGGGGAAAAAAGGGTTTTCTTAGTATCTTCAGTTGCATGTGAAATGCAGGTCAGGGCACATTCACTGCTGGATGACAAGGACCATATCTTGGGGAAAGGCAATGCTTTGCTATCATCCCAAGGCTTTCTTTTCCTCTCCTTTTTTTTTTTTTTTTTTTTTTTTAAAAAAAATGCCCTGTCACCTTGTTTTTTGCTTCTTTGGAGGACAAAGAGTTTGCATTTTGTTTTCAACCCACTGTGGTTCTCTGTAATGCCCTCATGCCATTCTTCAAATCCCCAGAAATGTGACTTGCTGCGAGCATCACCACCAGTAGGAAGAGTGCGAGATCTGGACTTCAAATATATTGGTTAAGTTTTATCAGTGTGTATTGTTGATGAAGGACATGGATTAACAGAAGGAATAAATCTGCCACATATCAATCTTGAGAAAAATGATGCTACTAATTGTCAAATGACAGCTCTTATTGTCAACTCAAAGTAACTCTGGTTATATTTTGAAAACCTGTATCTCAGGATGATCTGTACATACTTCTCAAGATGAAGTTTTGCACTGTAACTCAAGATGTACCTATGAGTGCTACATAAAAATAAATACTGACTTGCACATTAAACAGCACCTTTGTAGCAGTAGGAATAGGATGAGAATAGAAGTGCCACCTGAATTCACATGAGTGTTTTGAAGATAATTCATTTTAAATTGATGAATTCAGATGTGCCTGCAAAAAATGCAGTGTTCTGTGGCTGGGAAAGGACCGAGTTTGGTAGATTAAAAAAAGGCTTTGAGAAAAGAATACAGAAAGAAATACTGACATAAGACACCTTAGCTTATTGGGGAAAACAGCAAGCATGGCAGCACAGAAGCTCAGCTAGAAAAAAAATCAACAGTAAAAATAATGCTAATAAAAATAATTCAAATTAGAAATATCTGTATGTTTAAAATAAGACATGCTTATTTTCTGTGCTGAATTTGAACCTAATAGGGGACCCAATGGAAATAACAGAAACTATTACACATTTCTACCCTACAGTGACACCAGGAAACGAGAGGACGAAACGCTTCAGTCCCCAGGGCCTGCGAGCTGAGTCTGGCTCTCTCACCCAGCGGTTCCAGGTCAATAAGCTCACACAATCACGAGGACTTTTGGTCTTAACTCTTTTTCAGAGGCATTTTCTTTGTAAAAGGATCAAATTGGTACTTTCACTCATATGAATATATTTCATCAGTCATACACTTGCATATAAGGCAAGAAGTTATAACGTCCCATTTAAACAAGATTTAACCTCTCTGTTTCGTGGTGAAGGCAGTAGTATCCCCATGCCTGCTCTAATGACTAATTAATGCGCACCCTGTGATTCTCCTAAGACTGAGCGAATTGCTTAATAAAACTGAATTCCCAAAGAGCTTATAACTGATTTGCTCAGTCAGGACTTCCATTAAATGATAACAAAAAACTACAGAATGTGTTGAATATTAAACCACAGTTTAAGGAAAGACAATGTCTTCAAATCACAGCATTTAAGCATGGACAAGCTTTGAAAAACACAGGGAACAAAGACTTTGTAGTTGGGCACATATATTGAAACAGTTGGCAGAGCATTAAGAATTTCTACTTTCCTTTTATTCTAAAGCAAAACAAATGGATAATCCCATAAATATTAAATACATCAGTGAGAGCAGAGGTATTTTATATGTTCAGTCACTGTGCKGTAAAATGTTTCAGATACAGACAGCTTTTTCTTCATTCAAAGCTAGTTTAAGTACAGAGATGTGCCTGGTCAGTGGAAAAYTGCTGCTTTACCATAATTGTCACAGAGGCAGCTCTACTGCCCCACTCATAAATTGCTCTTGCCCTTCTGATGCATTAGGTCATTCTCTGGCAAAAAGCAATGGATATTTARGGTGGGAAACATAAGAAAATCATAGAATAACTCATGCAACAGCACATCACACCAGCACATCGACCCTCATCTGCTTCTTGAGGGGAAGGCAGCACAGAAAAAGAATTTTAATGACAAACTTGCAGGAAAGTTATGATGTATTTTGGTAAGCAATTATAGGATACATAAGAAGCAACCTAAAAAAAATGGCTGAAAAAGAAATCTAATGAGGCTTCCAGGGGAGGCTTTACAGGACAGCTGAAAGCAAGTCACTTTTTCCTGCCTTTAAACTGCTATGTGACTTGAGACAAAGCAAACTAGTTAGGATTTCCAAAAATATCAACAGTGGCTCCATTTTTTAGATATCTACCTTGAGACTATTGAGAAGGACTTGATTTTCAGAAGCATATGTATTACCTGTTGGGAAAAGCAGGCCTCTTTAAGCGCTTACACTGGACATCAACAAGTTCGGCTACTGCTTAAAAACTTTCAAGCCACTTCTGATACTCTTGGGCTACAAAACTCTTCGGTGTTCCTACCCTTAAAAAGGAAATGAAAATGGTTTCCTGGGCAGGCTGTTTTAGTGCAAYGGTTACTGAATATGTATGCGTAAAACAAGGGATAAAAAGTTACCAAAAGGTGAAAGATTATGAATATATACTAAAAGATGYACATTTTTATATATATATGTCTTCAAACGGTTAAGCTGGAAAAGGTAGTTAATAYAGTAAGGCTATGCCATATATATACACATTAAATATCTACAACCCCTTGGTCTAGATGATAAGGCAAACGCCGGTYGGAATATTCAGTCAAGGGAAAGAAAGAACCTGAAGATTACATAATGTAAACTCACTGGTTGTATTTTGGATTGTGAATCTATTCATCTCTCCATATTATTTCTGAGGGATTCAAAAAGAATAGATTTGCAATTCGTCAATAATGTCAGGAGAGCAATATAAGTGAGAGAAGACTCAGGTTTTACAGATCATTAAGGAGACTCAAGGACTGAAAGCCACATGAACATCAAAGAAACTGTTTTCTGTGCTATTTTTCTATCCTGCTTCTGAACTGAATGCTGGAGAACATTGCTGCATACGAGTTATATTTCTCGCACAAATAACAAGGCACCAAGTATGCAGATTTACAGCATTGCCTAAGTAATCACAGACAAATTACAAGTAAAGCTCATTAATGATTACAACTCAGAACTGTTGCAACATCTCTTCTGCTATTAAAGTCRCTTACGAAGTCCAGCAACCCAGTGCCCTGCAACAAGTCTAGAGCTGATAAAACTGCAGACTTGAAAAGTGCCTCGGTTACCATGTCCAGATGTTACGTGAGATTCAGACTCAATCCACAGCTTAGAACTCAGCCTCAGCAAGAACCTCCCATTTCGAAAAACTGAACAGATAATATGTAGCACAACATCTCCCACAACACTGAAGAATCAGTGTGTGCATATATATATATATATATATATATACACACACACATATATATACAAAGAACAGAAAATAGGACTGCTAACCTATAGGTCTTGTGTGTGGCTTTTATGATGTGATTTAATGCCTGGCATCACATGAACAGGGCCCTGTTGGGCTGGAAGAACGGTTCAGTTTTGTGGAGCTCCCCAGGGTCTGCAGAACATGTATTTCCATTTCAAMAAATACTCGCACTTTAACAGTAGTCAAGCACAGACTCTCCTCATTCTATAAGCACCTGGGAATTCAATCTCACTGCACTCTCCAGGTCTGGGAGAAGGCTGGTCCCCATGGCCACCAAGAAYGAAGCGCAGAGTTAACTGCTCTCTCTGAACTAGTTACCTTTTTATCTCAAGAATTTTCTAGGCCCGCACCTGGGATGTCATTTATTTTAATTACCCCATAGAGAAGGAGATGATGCACCAAACAGCTGTTTGACTCACAGCTACGATGATTCAGTAAAAGATTGCCCTTATTCTGTACACAGGCAGGTGTAAAGGTTTCATTCTGCCATTATTGAACTCAACATCAAAAGTACCCAGACTTCAAAGTGCGACAAAAGAGGCTTCTACTCCAGAATGTTTAGCAATGAGGCATGAGATACCCAGACAAGCGCTCAGCTCCTGAAAGACAACTCTGCTGCACACAGTAATAATACAGACTTCACTTACAATGTAATTCCACTGCATATTTATGGTTTTGGTATTTTGGTCACAGAGCTATCTGCAGTGGAGATCCAAAGGAATTCAGCAGGAGTTATAAAATGCCACAGCAAATCAAATACATGCAGTGACTTCTTTTTCATTAAGTATCTCATTGAAATAAGGGGACTAGAAGGCTTATAAAGAAAATTACATAACAATATTCCRTTTTCTTTAGCTATTTTTACCTTCTGCTGCTTCTTTCTTAACACACTGCCTGCATCCGCATCCAGGTATTACTTTCATTCCTCCAGCTGAATTGACCTGATTATTATCTAGAAGATAGATCGCATCTGTGATCTAGCTAGAGGTTTTGCTATCATTAACTAAAATGCAATTAAAATATAGATAAGGAAAGGGGAAAAAAACCCCAGCAATTGTATCTCCATTCCTTGAAACTATTGCTTAGTTCTCGGTACTGTAAATTGGGGACTTATGACTCCTCTCACGAGGTCGGGAAGCACTTACAAGGACATAAAGATCAGGGTAGGCCTTTTATCTGTCCTATCACTATACCTGCAACGACCACTGAAAGTTACAGTGGATGTGACAGGCCTGACACCCTCCAGCTTGCCCGAAATGCGTTTCTCGAGGCAATGGCACCACCTGCAGACTGCAGCAGGGCTAGGAGCAGCATCTCGGCTGCAGTTACAAGCCAGATCTGCCACCTCTGCTCACAAGAGCAGGAGCCCTGCACGGCCCCAGGCACCTTCCTATTCCCTCCTGGTCTTAGGAAAACCTTTCTCCCCTTCTCTCACATCCATGCCAGATAAACGCCTCTCACTCTCCCTCCCTTGGCAGTTATCCCGTCCAGGTGCCACATGCTTCCTCTTCCTCGCGGTCACTGTCCTGTTCCCCCTGGTTTGGACACCGCTCCCTTCGCTCCATTGGGCAGCCGGTGCCGGTGGCCTCAGGGATGAGCACCGTGTGCTCTGCTCCCTACCCCTCGTCGCTTTCTTGCACACCCAGGGCTGCCTTTCCAGGTCCCAAGAGGCTGGGAGTGCAGTATTCCATGAAACTGCCATCCACCAGCTCAATTAACCAAAAACTTTTGTTTGTCTGTTTGCTTGCTGAACCAATAAGTAGAAAATTAACTAACACCTGCAGCCTGGTGACCGATAATTACAGCAGAGATCAAACCCTCCTGGCCCATCAGCTGGGTGCCTGTGCTCAGCTTCTCTCCCAGTTTGGAAGAGAACATCAAGCCTTGCTCTGCTCATCCAGTGCCAGCATATCCAAGCTATCTTTGCTTCCACATTTTTTTCATCTTTGCTACCTCCAAGGAATGTAAATACTAGGCCCTTTTTGAAAACATACAAGTAACAAACTTTAAAGTGATTAGGAGTATGYGTGTGTACATGTATCAGGGGGACAAGGTAAGGGGAACAAATGAACCTATGAAAGGTTTTCTCTGCCCCCCCTCCCTTTTTTTTTTTATAAGGAGATCAAACTTGAGCATTTTTTGATGTAGGGAGTCAAGCTGTTACAAAATCAATGTGTTATCTTCTCTTTTACACCCCAGCTGCTGTCCTTCTGTTCCTATCTGCTTCTCACCCCAGCCTGAATGATGGGGTGGTCTCCTTCTCTAGCCTTTCCAATCCATGGCTGTACCCCCTTCAGACATAAGTCACAATGATACCTGAAGCAGAGACCAACCAAATGACTCCTTTTGGTTCCCAGTTGCTCCTAACAAGTATCCACTATTTTAATTTCAAAGAAGAGCTCATATGGAAGTTCCAGAGAGAAAAAGGAAGATGTGGGCTGACTACTTCGACTAGATTTCACTACCATACATAAATAAATAAATAAATAAACAAGAGCTGAAACTGTCAGCAGCATCAGGACCTGTTGCCTGGGTAATCATCAGCAGTTACCAGCAGAAAGGAATTCCTAATTCCTTGGAAGCAATAATTTTAGAAGCCAGAAGGAAGTTGCACAAGTRTCCGTGCTGAAGGCRGTAGTTCTCAGAACACAGCAGCAGCCCAAAGCCACGAGCTGAGCTACAGTATCCCAGCAGCTGTGTCTGTGCTAGGAGCAGACCTGACCTCCCAGCTCCTGCAGCCTGCTGTAAGCAGTAGTGCMCTGCGGCATCACAGACGGCCAAGCTGCATCAGCACTAGGAACGTTACTGGAGGATTTTCTCCTTTTCAGAGTGCTTGAAAGTCCTTAAAAATCCTATGAAAAGAGTAATTATTATTTTCTTTACTCGATAAACTAGGAAAATGAGATACAGAAAACTGAACTGAATACTCAAAATTTCACAGCACATCAGAGTCAAGATTATAATTAAGAGTCCACAACTCCTGCATTCAGAGTTAAACTGCCAAATGACTTTATACATATTTTATGTAAATTGGATTATTCTTGAAGAAAGCTCAAAATGAACCTTGACTCCTGAATTATCTCTCTGGTTCTGTGACTGTTCTRTTTAACAAAATGTGTAAACTAAACCTCATCTTTTCAACAAGTATGGTTGCCAGCTTTATTCAGTTAACGATCAAGAAGTTTTCTGAGCTCCTAGAATGAAGAGTTTTTAGCGGGAAATATAGTTGCTATCCAGAAGCATACACATCAAGAATCGAGAAGTTTACTCAGGAGTGACTAAAGGAGAAGGAAATGGGAAAGGGACTTTACAGAGTTTCTTACTCAAGCCACATATGGTAAGTCTGGGAGTTGCACTGCTGGCTTTGTCTCGGAACATGTTGCATCCCTCTCCCTACATCTATTGCGCTGTGAGATCTGAAGCAAAAAAATTCAGCCTGTTGCTCTAGAAGAGGCAAGAGTTTTGTGAGACAAAATGGGACAGATTACTTTCATTTATGCTTCCTGAAATTCAGATACATCCCTAACCAGATTATGATGAGGGAATTTCTTTTTATTCTATATGAAGTATACAATATAGGGGCTACTCTATCTACAACTGTCTCCTATAAGACACTGACTAAAATCTAGTCCTTTGTTCTTTCATCTCCATTGGAAGAATGAAATGGATTTTGAATCAACATATTTAGGACAACAAAGAGGTAAATTGCTGTGAGAAGGTTAGAACTCTGGATGCATGCAAGGAACTACACTTGGAGAGATTATTTATTAGTACTCAATGATCAAGACAAGTAAAGAGCCACTGGGTCCTAAGAAGTTGTAGCTGCACAAATTGTGGCAATGTCTCTTGCATTCACAAACAGTCAGGGTGGAAATACTGTTCTGATGATTGTGACTCATGAGGAACTGAAATTTTTTTGCTGTGAGTTGGATAATAATAATGTAGAAATAAGTCCTCAGACAGAGAGAGGCAATGAAGAGATTCTTGCTCATAAATTTTAAGCCTTTGACTGTGACCTGTGTCTCAGARAAATTCAGGGCTCTGCAGACAAGAGATTCCTCTTAGCAGAGTAAAACATGAGACATATTTTCGGCAGATTTTCTCCACTCTAGTACTTTGTAATGAAATTGGAAGAACCAGCAGCCTTCCAATTTTAGTGGGTAGACAGAGACTTTGCAGAAGTGCTGCTAGAACAGAAGTAAAAATGCATTTCTCCAAGCACAAAAGGTATAAAAGGCTTCTGAAGTGGCATACATATAGATGGGACAGAAACTTGTTGTGTTGCACGCCCTATCATTGCCAGAAATCTCACTCTGAGCAGCAGAAGAGCAGCAGGTCATCAGCATCATTCACTGTTCTAGTATCATAGCAGGTCCTCATCACCAAAAATATACAGCTGTGAGTAATTAAGTATCTTTCTTGTCCTGAAAGTTTCACCCCCCAAAAGCATAGCCTTTATGCACAGAAGAGGATGGACTGTGCTCCTCCCCTGCACAGGAGAGATGACAGAAGCATCCCTCTACGCAGTGAATAAAATCTCCACTTTGTTGGGATGACCCAACAAAGGGATGACCCAGGAAAACCCCAATGAAAATGAGACTGGTCCTTATCATAAAAAGCTACAAATAATAAGAGAATGAAAAGAATGAAAAACAAAATCTAACCTGCAAGTGAATAATAATAATCAGGACTACAGTAATTTTGCTGCAGAGAAGCAGGAGCTCAGACTGCAGAGTACTATTCTTCACACCTCATGTTCTTGGTACCAGGCAAGGTACCAAGGTTACCATCTGAAATAACTGCAAGTACACACAGCCACACTGGGAATAYGCATCCAGAATTGCTTGAACAAGAGTATGTGTACTGACAGAAATTTCTTCACAGTAGTTAGGATTACACCACATTAACACTAGTCCAATCCAAACGGAACAGTGACTCAAACGTAGTAAAAAACAGAATTTTTATCAGTACAGCAAAACGGGCTAGAAGTTGTGATTTTGACTGACACAAGCTATCAGCATAGGCCTGAAAGCACACACATGCATAGTGCTGCAGTAGTACTCTATGTGTTCTACTTTGTCTGAGAAATTCCAATATCGGGAAAAACTTTTTTTCTCCTCACTTTTTGTGAATATAAACTGCTTCCACAATCATTATTATTACTGTTGTCATAAAGCTGCACTGGCAGAACATTCTTAAGGATGGCTACAAGTTAACAGCAATTCCAGACATACTCAATCTCTACTAACTACCYGTATCACAAAGGACTACTGTATTTGAAGATTTTTTAGGACTGAAGCCATTACTGTTTCATTAGTTGTTTTTACAAGAATATTCTCAATATTTAGACAGAGGTGTCTGACATTAAGATTTTTTACTTTTATGGCCTTTTCCTCTCCAACAGCAGGAGCCCCAGAGACCAGTTTACCTTTCTGAAGCCCTAAGCTCGTTCTTAGCAGGCCACTAGAGGGCCACGAAGGCTTCCAAAATTAAGGAGGAGGTTTATTATGAGGGTTGGGCTTCCTGAGAAATCCTCCCCTAACTCACTACGAGGTAGTCAGAGAGGTTAAATGAATACAAGTATCACCTTAAGCCTTCTATCTGTGAAATGGCCTACAGCACTCACTGCAAGGAAACAGAGCTTTTGCAGGAGGAAGCTGTGAGGACACAGATATTCTCTACCTCCCTAACCTTTGCAATAAATAAATAATCATTTTTGTTGTTTGCCATTTATCACTCCGATGCCAGTCTCTAGATCTCCCCAGATCTCTTGCAGGACTTAGGCAAAGCAGTGAGAGTAACAGTCTGGCCAGGGCAAGGCCATATCTTGATTGACAGAAAAAGACCAGCMACAGCCCCTTGGTAAACGCCTCTCCTACTCTGATGTGAAACAGCTGGGAAAGAGCAGCTATATTTTACAAAATGAAGATAAAAGACATGAATAAGAYTTTGCTTTCTTTAGTCACCGCTCAYATGCCCTGRTTACCTTCAGCTCTCTTCTACCCCCTTACTCCTCGACGTTCCTTCTGCCTTTCTCAGGCTGTTTTTGCTGGACCACAGCTGAAGTGAAGAGCTGGACAAGGATCACTAAAAACACTGGTCAAAACGTCCCCTGCTGCCAGCATCTGAAATTTTCACCAACCCTCCCTTTTTCACATAGCTTCTTTATTAACTTATGCATAATGGTAAGATCTACAGACAGAACAGCAGTAAAACACCTGCCACTATTAATTACTACGAGTAAGCCTGTATCTCACATCTGTACAAGCTCCATAGCATCTCTTTGGCTCCATTAAACTGTAAGGAAAATGCAGCTGTTAACTGACTTCTCACCTGCCATGTAGGTGCAGCTGACCAGGAGTGTYCTTGTATGTTATGTCATTGTTGCATTTGTTTCTAGTGCAGTCAGGTCAGAGGAAAAGGTGCTGTTCTGGCAATGAGAAAGCAAGCAAGCATCACTCATTATTTATCAAAAAAAAAAAAAAGCTTTTTGGTAGAATACATTAAACACACAGGACCTACTTAGCTTGCCTTTTTTTGTGTGTGTTGATTTCAAACTGATTCTTCTTTTTCCAAAGACTGTATTTACTATTTTCCCCAAAGCACTACACAGTARAATAAGAATGAGAGAAGAATACAATCATATCACAACTATGCTATATACAGGTTAACCTGACGAGTTAGATAAAATGGGAAAGAACTGAAGGTGTGGAAAGTAATGRTAAATCAGAGCATAATTTGAAGTTTCCTCAGTGACCTCTGACATCCAAATTATCCAGCCTAAGAAGAAAACCAAATAAAATCAAAGTATCCACAGCACAGGAATTATGATAGCCTGACGGAAGAAAAATATTCCAATTTAATTAAAGCCCTTCTTTTCTAAACAGGCAGATGAATCTGCACTGAAAGTTCTACACTTTTCAAATCACAAATGGAAATTATATAGGTAACTGTGAGGGATGTGCTCTTTCCCCAGCTCAACCTGAYTTCTCACACATAGCCCCATTCAGGTGTTAACTATCACCTTATCTGATCCTGGTGGTTGCCTCCCTGATTTCTTCCCCCACTCAGACATTAACCATCAATAACAGTCCTGATGGCTGCATCCTGATGGGGAGATGGGGCCAACTGTGCATGCACCAGCCAACAGCCATTTCTGAATTGAACAGATGACTATAAATCAATCATCTTATCCCATAAATATGGGGACAGYCTGAGAGCYCATTGAGCTCTCCCTGCATTGCAGGGGGCTGCACACCAGGATCYTCCCTGGAGCAGGGAAGCCCCCCATGGATACTCCTCGGGATTGAGATCCTYGCTACAACAGACTTGCAGCTGGTGACTAGGACTGGATCCAGCTGCAACCAGACTCCTCTCAGGAGCAGTTTGGAAAGCAAGGCGGTCCAATTTGARCCTCGTGCCTTAACGGGAGGGTCTCCTTCATAATTCCATGTATTATCTTGAAACTCCAYGCAGTAAATAAYGTGACCTTGCCATGCAATCTCACGAAACCACTGTCCATATCAATAAAATCTATTGCTGTTTCTTTYATATGAGYGAAGCGCAGTGTCACTCACTCCCTCTGCCACTTGTTCCRTGACACTGTGACACAGATATATGGTATCTCTTACGTTACATTTATATAACACATTATATGAAACTACCCACACAATTTCACAAAATGTCCTTCCCAGGATAACCTAGCATAGGGGAAAGCACCCATCTGATAATGCAAAACAAAAACAAAAACCCAGCTATACAAAAGGACTATCACAGCTCAGAGCTGTGCCCTGCACCATGTTCTCAACAGCAGTACACCTAAATTTACGACTGTCTGAAACCACCACTTCCTGCAAGAGACAGACAAAATTGCCTTGAAGGACTGTGTCACTGCTGCAGCAGTCTCATGAAGACAAATCTCATACAATTCGACTCAAAACATGCATTGGGATGAGATGGCAATTCTGGGTGTGGGTTCCCAGACGAGAGCCCAATGTTCATCCATCAGGAGCGCTGTRTGCAGCTCAGGTCTGTGGAGGGCTGGTGCTCTGTGTGGAAAGTGACCACATAGACCTGACAAGATCAAACTGCTTTGAGCAAAAGATACCAAATAACTATGTTTTGCTGAGCGTGTGGTCGTGAGCAGAGGAGGAACCACGAAACCAAATCCACTAAACCTGAGTGTCAGGATACCGTTATAGATCAGGAAAGAAACGCATGCTATGAGATGAACCATCCAGTTTCTGAGGCAGAACAGAAAACCCTGTGAAAATAAATGGGCGGCAAACAGTCAAAATATTAATTTCCCTCTGCTACCATCCATTGCCTCAAGCCTTACCTGAGAGATCTAGCTACTTTCCATCACTCAAGCCACTCGTGGTAAGAAAACTGACGAACATATTTAAAAGATCTGATTTACTTCTTCATTGCTTATGGTAAAGAACATCCTACATCTTACRAAAATCTCACGTGTCATTTATGAATCGGGATCATCATTCGGTTTGCAACGTTTACCACTGCACTGTGTGACGTTCCTCTGATCAGTATTTTACTGTAACTGATGAGGAGTTGTTGAGATTTTCAATAGCAACACTTCTCAGCTTCTTGCATAAGCATAGTTTGACTTAGCATAAAGCTGGAGTCTTTTTTAATTGTTAAAAAAACGGAATTCCATTTTAATAGAGACTGGCACATTTTGGTACTGTCATAATAATAATAGGAGGGAAGTGGCAGGGGGCTAAAAATGAAAGAGGTCAGGACAGAAACAGAAACCTGAGCAGTTGTGGGAAAGGACRTCATCTTTGGGCTGGGTATAAACTCAGATGAATGGTAAGTTTAGTTTCAACAGCTTTCCCATGTTAACTTTAAGCTAACTGATTCGGAAGGAGAGGTTAGGGTTATTCAAAATGACATGAGAACAAATCTGCGAGAGGAAGAACCGAATCTCCGGTCTCCGACTTGCCTCCTTCTCTAGAACAAAGGCTGGAGGTTTTTCCTTCATTGACTACAGTAAATACCATCACTAAAAACACAGGAGGCTTTACTGGTAAGAAAGAAGGAAACTGAGAGGCAGCRTGTAAAATGTAACATTTATTATGGGAAAATGATGACACACGAGCAACTTGTGAAAGAGCACATTCTCCTCTCGATGTGAAAGTTTTTATCGCCTTCGCAATTTTGATTCACCTTTATCTTCTTTCTAGAGAAAAGCRCCCAGCAGCAGCGTGGAAAAGCGAGCGATTACTAATCGCAACGCGCCTGTGAAACAGACCGCGGTGGCTGCCGCGAGCAGGTATTATAAGGGATCCACGCCGTCCCGAGGGAGCTCTGCTGCCTTGTTTACTATGTTCTGAGAGACAACAAACCCCAAACCGAAATTGAGATTAAGAATAAATTAGTTCTCTATTTGGACTCCCTTTGGTTTTAATGCAAGCCTTATGATCAGTAAAAAGGGAGTAAGGACACCTAGTTAGCTTTGTAAGCAGCCTGCAAGGCAGACAAGAAGTGCTGTGTAGCATAATTAGTAACAATTAGGCAAAAAGTGCTAGGTAACATTATTAGTAATAAATAATASTTATTTGCAGTGTACACCTACTGAATCAGATAACATACTATAATTTTAATTATCTAATTCAGTTACTTGAACAAACAACCACATTTTAAAAAATTAAATAGAATCTGAGCTATTTCTTGGTAATTGGACCAATGACTATGTGAATGTTTCGCTTTGTTCAGCATTTCACAGAGTGTTCTACAGAACATTTTTGTTAAATACGTTATAGGGGTTTTTCTTCATTTTTAAAAACACTGAATTAGAAAATTCTTCAGAGATTCTGGCCGCTACAAAGATGAGGCAAGTCAATTTATTAGCCATGGATGACAGGCCTGGTAAGTTCACTTCCTTTTAATTTACTGAAAACTGAACATGTCACAGTCCCCTAGTTAGATCATCAAAAGTACAAAAGTGAGACAGAGAAAAGGAACAATTGGTAATGGGGAAATGTTTTCAAATCTTACTGTAAAATATGATTTGGACCWTTTCATTTTACAGCATTCACATGTGTGTGTTCAGTGCTGGAATAATCTATGTTATTTAGTGARGGATATCAGTTCATTAAAAATCTATTTCCAGAATTCTCTTATTTCTCGAGGCCCCATGAGAATTTTCCTCTGCTGAGAACCACAGTGGAAAGGCTTGTGAAAATAACAACCTGCTGACTAAAAGTACATAAAAAACACAGGCTTTCTTGTGATTACTTTGCTGTGATGATTTTTCACAGAAAAATTAGTGACCTGATTTGTAGGTCATTTTCCTGCTAATYCCTACAATAAATTTTTGATTTTCTGAAGAAAAAAAAAATAACCACAAAGTGAAATGTCCTGTGCTTTTCTAATACCCACTCAGTATTTCTGATGGTACCCAGCCATGGGGAGTCAGAGCCCTGATTGATTCTGTCTGCCTAAGACATCAAGGGCCTCTGATCCCTGACATGTTAGTGAACTAGTGAAGTAAAAAAAAAGATTAAAAAAACACACAAAAAACAGCAGTATTGTGTTTCCAGTTTCAGTTTCTCTTCAGTGCAGTGACTCATGTGGGTTTTGGAATAAACAGGTGCAAGGCATTCACAATGCGRTCTGTAAGCAATCACCAAAAGTTCATTAGTGAACTCATTACTGAAGTCACCACATGGGGCATAGAGAAGAGCCCCTGCTGTCATCAAGGTGCTCACAGTCTGTCACTGCAGCTTTGTGTTGGTTTTGCAAGGGCTTTGCAGTGACAAACGCAGTCCAAGTGTGTCTGCGCGCACACAAGCGTGAACTGATCATACACAAAACTAGTTCCTTAGACTACCCAGCTGTGTTTCATAATAACGTATAGAGAAAGCTTTGACTCTGGCATGCTAATATCAGAAGATTATTTCTTTTAAAAGGTCTCTAATTAACTTTTAGGGAACCATTCAGTGTGTTGCAAAAAGCACAAACTGATGTGATGGGATCTTCAGGATGTTGCAATGGGCTTATTAATTCCTACAAAGGCCGTTCAGGATGGGCTGCTGAAASGAAGTACCAACTCACAGGCTGTTCTCACAAAGAGCCCAAGTTACAGAAACACAGGCTGAAATCATCCTTTGCAAACACCACAAGAATCAGAAACCACAGGGGTCCTGTGCCCTAGAAATAATAGATCCCACAGGAAGCAATAAGAAAACCCAAAATATGGAAGCCAAACTTCCCTTCTTTCACCTTGATTTCTGCTTGCTGTTGGTTACGGGAAAGAAGCTCTAGGTGTTCCACGTTCACCCTGTTTCTGCTATCAGCTGCCTCTGAGCAAGCAGAGCTATTTTTAAATCATCAGCAGTTTAGCTCAGTAAAGCAATCAGAGAAGTGCACAGTCATTTCTAGCACAGGGAATCTCTCCTCTTGGCTTGCTGAGTCATGCAAGCGGGAAAGGCAAACAAACAGTGTCCAATGAATTTTCAAGAGTCTATGACTAAGCATCAGTTTCTCTACCCATACCAAATCTCTGAAATTTTCCTATAATTGCGCTTTCCTGGGGCCAGTTCAACTCAAGCAACACACTTGCAGTGGTGAGAAAATTTCAGAAAGTCTTGAGTCCAGCTGTGACAATGATTTCCTGGCTAATACATCAAGGACTGTGTTGGGGACCTCCAGCACGAGCAATGTGACTTAGCAGGAGTCCTGAACGCTGATGGCTCACGTTGCCGTGTAACAACTTCTATTTTCATGATCAGCACTTAGATACATCAGAAAAGAAAGYTCAAAATAGTGTAAGCTGAAAGAAACAAAACTCCAAACCCTTTGAAAACATTGTGCTTCATTTTCCCAGTCACTGCCATCCAAGAGGCAATGCATCGGATTCACTGAGCAGACATTACACAGCCTGACTACTGGAAATGCACTTGTGCAAATCAATGCAATCAATGCAATTTATGAAAGGACACACACATAGCAGCATGTCATTGTATATATTCTTTTAAAAGAAAGTGCTAGAGAGAGGACAGCTATACATTTTRGCTTCGTTTTCAAGTGTAAGGCAAATTTTCAACTTTCCTTAAACTACAGGAAAACATTGATTTTAAACAAAAAGCAAAAGAAGACACAGGCCACTGCACAAACTGAAGAAGACAGAACAAACACCATATGACAAACAGCTCTGCTATCACTCTGTGTGCTAACAGACACAGCTTTGGTACTGTATATGACAAGCAAGCTCCTCATACAAATAGGAGGACCGATTTCCTCATCCACTTGGTTTGCTTCTCTGATCCCYCACCTATGCAAAGTGCTTCTGTGTGAGCTTGCTCCTGGGTGTCTTTCTGGGGTAAAATAACGAAATCTGGAGGAGCACAGCTGCGGGGACAATTTGCTCCGTGGTCAGACACACACGCCTGTGACACTGCCAGTGTTTTGCATACCTCAGCAGCCTCTCCAGCAGCYTCTCTGAAGGCTGAATGTCTGAAATCATCAACCATTGCTAGCAGAGAACGTGTTCCATTTACCTAGCATCCCCCTTTGGAAGTGACAATAACATCACTCTTTTGCCACCTCCCATCCCACTGAGGACCACGTCGCAGGAATAACCCCTGGGGTAGCAGCATTTTGAATGTCAGATGCTCTGCCAGAAGGGCTACGGAAAAGCCCACACAGACATATGATAAGTCATCACAGTTCTCCTTTGACAGAAATATCTTGGAGTATTTATGGAGATATGCTGGTAAATTTTGRAGATGTTGCTCTGGCACAACCAATTCATCTGACTTATACTGATSTTCAGGAAATTTGGTAAGGTGGGAAACAATACTAGTGGAGATGGGAAAAGGAGAGGAGGGATTTTTTTTTTTTTTTCCAAAGATAATCTTCAGTAGAGGCTGACACTATTAATGAGTGAACCCAGGAAAGGACCATTTTTCTTTTCTCTTTTTTTTCTGGCTATTTTAAACACTTTTTTTTTTTCTGCCAGTCTTACTCAAAAAGAAAATGTTACTCCTTCGTGGGGTATTATTCTTTGCTACTCACTCCTATAGTACCTTTGAAAATCAATAGTGCCCAAAGTCAAATTCTCTCCTCACGTTCTAATCAATCATGTGGTTACTTTCATTTTCACACAAGTGAACTTCTCTGCTTSTCTTAAGTTTACAAGAAACCTATAATTTTGCCTACACGAATTAAGCATGAACTTAATGGTTTTATTATCTAGCAATTTCATAGTTTTTCTTTTATCCTTAGACACCTCCTGAATAGTTCACAGGAAATAAGAGACAGGAGATTTCGTGCCACTTTTTAAAACTGTTGTGTCAGCTAATGGCTATCATCACACAGCTCCAGGAATTTACATACATCTCCTGCAAGAAGTTTTATCTATAAGTAACAGTAGTGATGGTGCAAAYGTCCTGATCTATGAACACAACAGAAGCAAACATGGTAGGGAGAGACAGACCAACAAACCTGCGAAAGCGCCGATGGTTTCAAAAGGAGTTTGTCTTTTCTCTGCACAACCCAATAAAAAAGTTTGCTCTCCCTACAAGCCATGCCACTCTTATTTAAAAGTAGTAACAACAACTGCAAAGCTACAACTAGAGTTAAGTCAAGACTTTGAGGTTTTGTCTAATAATGAAGGCCAAGTGAAAACTGAATGTGACCTTCATTCTATGATCCAAACACTTAATATTCCACAGCCTTTTTCGCCCTGTAAACCATCTACAACAGCAAGTCATTATCAGCCCCAAGTTCAAACAGAAATGCAAACACAAAAGTCAAAAGACATACTCAAAGCTGTGCAGTAAATGCAAGGGAAGAGGCATTTAGAAATCAATGCAGTATTTCTCAATTTATATTCTCAATCTCAATCCATTAGACGGTATCCTCTCTATTTGTTAACTATATTCTCAGTCAAAACTTCAATGAAAACCACATCCAGGACTCCCTGCACTCCTTCCTGTAAAGCTTAGAGCACAAAGACAGCACAGTAATTTGGCCATGAACAGAGCCATTGCACTAAAACACGTTAGTCCATCAACAAGCATAACTTATTGCATAAATACTATGTAAATAGATGGAAAAAGTACATTATTCAGGGCAGACAAGTTTCATCGCTAGAGATGTGGAGCTGCTAGAGAGTCTAACGCGGGGCTACAAAGATGATTAAGGGCCTGGAACATCTGCCCTACGAGCAAAGGCTGAGAGAGCTGGCCCTCTTTAACCTGGAGAAGACTGAGAGGGGACCTCATCAGTGTGTATAAGTACCTCAAGAGAGGGAGCAAGGAGGATGGGGCYGGCCTCTTCTCAGTAGTAGCCAGCAACAGAACTAGAGGAAACGGCCAAAAATTGAAGCTCCAAAAGTTCCACAGGAACTTGAGGAAGAACTTCTTAACAGTGAGGGTGRCAGAGCACTGGAACAGGTTGCTCAGAGAGATGGTGGAGTCTCCTTCTCTGGAGATCTTCAAAACCTGCTTGGAYGCAATCCTGTGCCACATGCTCTAGGGGACCCTGCGTGTGCAGGGGGGTTGGACTAGATGACCTCTAGAGGCCCCTTCCAACCTTGAGTATTCTATGATTCTATGAAAGAGGCCAAAAAAGATTAATTCCACTATACTGCAAGTGCCCTTTCTTATGCTTCTTTTGGTAATATCTTCATACAAATTTACCTAGGAAAAAATATCTGTAGCATTTTTCTGGAGTTACCACTTTCAAGACAACATGTTATTGATGCTTTATTATTATTTATTTAATGCTCTAGAATCCACACACATCTCCAAGTCCCCATTAGACTTACTTGTGCTCCYCAGCAACTTTGATCTAAAAGTGTACTTGCTCTTGCTTATAAGAAATATACATTCAGACAAAACCTAGGTTGCAGTTTATAGATATATGGCACTACTACTTCAGTTCAGTCTCCAAAACACTSCATTAGGGATTTGAATTTAAAAGGCTTTGCTGAACACTACTTTTCCCTATCCGGCCACAACTGTTGATGGACTTTCTGTGTTACCTGAGGCTTGGAAGGATGGAGCTCAGCGAGAACATTTTAGTCCAGTTTCCAACTGCTTAACTGGACACAGTGCAGGGTTTTGGTAAACRTTATTTCTGTGGAAGCAGCATGGCGCAGGGGAGTTAAGTGAAGGGGATGACAAGGACACTTCCACTTTCCTGTTTTTACTTAATTCCTCCCCACTGTTCTTCAAAAACCCTTTTCTGAAAACTTCTTTACCATCCAGTACAAGGGAGACACTAGGAAGCCTCCAATTTTCTTTTTTTTCTGACTTACATACGGAATATCTGCTCAACTAAAATTTCTTGTGAGGTTCCCAAGAGTTTGAGGAAATCACCTTTCCCAATCATCCTTTTAAACTGAACATCAAAAGTAAGACATTTAAACAAAACATTTCCCTGAAAACTCTAGAGAACCGTTTGATGGTCACAACTTGAAGATCAGAAACGTCATCAGAGAAATCCTGGAGTCTGCATTAACTACAAAGTATTTGTGTAAAAGAAATCCATGGCACAATTAGGCTGTTCCCTGTAACCTTTGCTTTCAACCTTACACTTCCATAGTTAATGTATCTTTTTTTTTCCCCAAGTTAGCTTTAAAGCTACCTTATATTTGAGGAACGGTGAGAGAGAAAGCAGAAAATTCAATGCTCTCTACGTTCATCAAAGCACAACTTCCAAAAAAATTACCACACAGGGAATTCCCAAAGAATTATAATAGGGATCATATGTTAGGAAYGTCAGAGTTTTTCACGTCAGCTGAACAGTGCCTGCTTGGGAGTATTTTGAAGTATGTGCTTTTAAGAGGACAACACAAGCTAGCGTTTCCTGCACTAGCCATCAGGAAAAAACAGCTCTGGGCAAACCCCCACTCAGAAACTGCAAGCGGAAAGAAGGAACTTGCTTCTAAGCAGGAGTGGTGGCTGTAAAGGATTCGCTCTGAGAGATGGAAACTGCCTCCAGTTGTTGATAATCTGTGTGTTCAACAGAAGGAAATGTTTTTATATCCCTGTAAATAAAACTGCAGCTCAATAATCAGTTTTGTAATGATGGAATTCCCCAAAGGACCAGTATTATTGAGACAAAAAAAGGCCTTACAAAAGGTAAAAATAATCAGAAGGACCTCAAGCAGGGCTTGAAATAACTAAACACTTGGGGGGGAATAAAAAGATCTAAAGCATTAAAGGGCCACACAGCATAACAGAAGCCTGAACTAATCAAAAGACCTGAGCAGAGCACATATGAGTATATACCCTACCAATATGCCAAAAYCTATAAAAATGAGACTGAACTGCCTCAGCCCAAATTGAACAAAAGCAGAAGAAAACCTCTTCAGACAAAAGCAAGAGGATTGCTTTGCATCTGTCCAGTGTCGTGACTCTTCTACTCAGTTATTTCAGCCTTATTGCAGTTGAGAAAGCAGGTCTGGGAACTCTGCGCTAAGCATCAGAGTGCTTTTGTTTCTGGTATTCCCAAAACTCAAAATGCATAAAACATGGGGGAAAAGCTTATGTTAAAAATAAATAAAGGGTGTGCTATTTCTCCTAAATATTTTTGTGTTTACATTATGGGGTTATCCATTAAATAGGGCTTAATCACCAAGTGTATAAACTGAAAGCAAGAGTGTTGCCATCAAAGCTGTAACTTCAAGGCATGGAAGCGGTACGTGTGTCACAGCAATGAGCTAATCGCATTTCAGGAGAGCTGAATGGCCTTGGACTGACCTTTGGGTGAGTTTCCCACTCCAACTGTACAAAATGTACTACACYGAATTATCAGAACACCCCATTTAATAGCATATGTAAAGGATGTTTACCCTTTCCCACATAAGAACTGCAAACACAACTGCTGCTTATAGCTCACTTGATCCATGAGTCATAGAACCGTAACTATTTGTTCAGCCTTAAAATTAGATCCCGAGACTTACGTAGACCTCAAAGTTGGCCCCCTTTTGTATCTGTGAATATTCTGTTAGATTAATGGATCTCAGTGAGGGAAATAAACTGCTACTGGCTTTTATTTCTTTTAATATTATAGGGTCAAAAGCTGAGGAAGTGTGAGCGGCTGTTGATTTTTTAGCACAGAGCAATGAGAGAATCACCCACTAATCTCTAACCTGTTATACTTACGTCAAGCAGCTGAAGGCAATAACGGAATCATTAGGTCATAASGTAGCCTCCAGGACCATTATTAGGTGACTAATCAGGAGCTGGGAATAGATCCAAATTGGTAGCCTGAAAATTTTCTGGAGTTCACAGCTCAAAAAAATATAGTTTCTTGTAAATAAAGCATATGTAACTATCTGAAAAAAGACAAAATCCTTGAATTTGTTTTACAGACCTTTCTAAACATAACTATAAGAGACTCATTCTGGTGTCATTTGCACTAACATTACAGAGACATAAGGACTACAGTTAGCAGAGTTGTTCTTAATTTTGCACCTATATGAAACTGAAATTGGTTCATCGTATCTTCTTCATCTTAACACTACGAAGTAACTCCTTGCTTTAAAACTTTTATAAAGTTTATAAAGAAAATTTATAAAGAAAACTATGCCCATTCACATGTCATTCACTATTGCTGTACCGTTTCCTTTTCCTCAGTTTCCTAAGGTCAGCTTAATATCCTTTTCATTTCTAGCTACTGTCCAATCACCTCTATTTCCCATACACTGCCTGATACTTCTCAGGCATATAATAGTGGGAGGTGATAACAAAGAATTGCTTGAAGTAATTTCTTGCTAGTTTTATTTTTTTTAACAAAATACCAACAAACAGGCCTACATTTCTGAAAGGGTTAAAATCACTACAAAATCTATTTTGAGGTAGAATTTTACTTGTGAGGCTTTAACATCACATTACACCGCAGGTGTAAATCTGGTAGGCCAAAGTTAACGTGAACTTCACCTTAGATTTTAAGCTGAGGCTGGTAAGGTATGGAAAATAAAGGATTTTCTTTATAGTAGCGAAGCAGTGAAGAATATACTGGTTGTTCACATAGTTCTTTGCTAAGCAGAATTACTGTGCTTAATATCGCATAATTTCATGGTATAAACAACTTGGTAGACTATTTGTTTTACTGGGGAATCTGATAAACGACATGCTGAATGCAATCCAGGAAAAGCCAGGTACAGCAAGAAACATGTCTTAAGAGCTGACTCATTCTCTGGCTCTAGCTTCTAGCTGCTGAATTCCYGAGAATTCCTCCGCCTTTCAGAGCTAACAAAAGGGACATCATCATTTAAGGGCATTCCCAGGAACATATGGGATCAATTTCTTACTAAGGGCTTACGCAGTCAAATTTCCCTTAAGTCAGTGGTATTTTCCTGGAGCGAGTGCTTGCTTATTCAAAGTACTATTAATGTCAAGTTGTCAGTAACCAGATGTGATGCTTGATTTTAATATACGGAAACTATACTACAAACATAACTGTGTTATATAATTTGACAGCTAACTAAACGCCCTGATGTTGGCTCTAAGAATAGTTACCAGGAATGGCCATCCCATCTGTAGATACTCGGAATCTCTGAGCTTCCCAGCTATTGCTGTTTGAAGCCAGGTAAATATCTCCCCCAATATCTCCCTTATCATACATTTCTACAAAAACATTTTGACAGTCARCAAAAATGACTTTGCTGTAAATTTTTCACCTAGTTCTGACTGTAGTATAATGATACTGAAAATATAAAATGAAGCCTCTTTATTATTTTTACTTTTCCTATGTATAGAATTTTCCTTTCTTTTTCCCCTCCTAGTAAAAGCTATGCCTTAAGTTTGTAGTTACCTCTGTTCTACAAGTAGGCAGTCCAAAATGGTAATTTCTTCAACTTTTGCACACACGAATTTCCAGTATCCTTAGTCATGGAGTATTTAAATTATTTACAAGATGAAGAAAMAAACACACTGTAAAACACTATCTTGAGCAAGTGTTTATCCTTTCCTGCCACCCACAGTCTTCAGCCCTTAAAATCCAGATATGGTTTTGTAAATATCTAAGCCAATGGAGCATGTTGAATGTATGATTTTGGGGGGCAACTCCAAAACCCTTTCTAGGGTGACAAAACGATGACTTTGGGGATCATAGGATTAGATTGTAGGATAATTCAAGCTGGTAGGTCTCAGTAGGTCTCGAGTCAACCTTGTCCTCTGAGCAGGATCAGCTACAAGATCAGACTGGGCTGCTCAGGGTTTTGTTGTCGGAACTTGAAAGTCTCCAAGCATGGATATGGCACCATCTCCATGGGCAAACAGTTCCAAGGCTTGACTGTCCTTAGAGTGAAAAGGGTTTCCTTATGTCCCATTGGAACCTCTTCTGCTCCACTTGTCTTCGCCATAGGGTCTCTTTTGGATTACTTTATCCTCTCTCACACATCCCTCACTGACATAGCTTTTACTGAGAGATCTGTAAGCGGTGAGGATGGCAGCSCAGGGAGGGGACGCTGCTCTCCATCACAGTGACTTACCTCTTCTCTTTTCATCCTCGAGCACTGTATCCAACCACTTACCCAACCACTCCACTTGCTCTGGACTAGTGTATGTTTTTCAGCCCAGGACTGTCTTCCACGATTGTAACAAATTTAATGCAACAAGACTGCTCACACACAGAGCTCTTTGTCACTATGCCACTATAATTACTACAGATCACAATAAATGCTTCATTTTCTTATCCTTTTAACTAGGACTATGACTTGTTCCCCCCGGTGTTCTGCTACCACAGCCAGCAGAAGAGTCACCCACCACATGGATGGCCCAGAGTGCCATCTTAAGTGCTTCACTTAGGCCAGCCGTGCTCCATCCCCACTGGCATAGCCAGGCGCAGCGAGGCGCAGGTATCCACACAAACCGAATACATCAACTTTATCCACCCGGGAGATAATCCCGAGGTCTCTCAGTGCCAGRGGGAGCTCCTCAAAGGCTGCAGYGCTACTGGGACCGATGTTCCTCCGYGTCCAGGCCTCCCTCCTCTCACCRACGCTGAGCCAACAGAMTTTGCCAGCGCTCACSGGGCATTTCTCACCGCTTGCCCCGGCCTCTGCACTAAGTCTCCGAGGGGACCGTCGCTCCCGCAGCCGCTTTCCGCCGAGCCCGGCCGCCCTCACGGCGGAGTCGCTTCTCCCCCGTCCCGGTCCGGGAGCGGCGCGCGCCCTGGCGGCGGGGCGGTTAAACGGCCGCCATGGCGCCCCGAGCGCCCCCTCCTGCGGGCAGCGGCGGGAGGGGGAAGGTCCCGTCCCGGCGCCAGGGAATTCCCGGAGCGGCTCCCACCAGGACGCCGCGGGGCTTTCGCAACGCGGGGCGCGCCGCGGCCTGCAGCCCCCCGGGGCCGCCTCCCCGCAGGGGCCCTTCGCGCGCGGCCCTGGCCCCCTCAGCGGCCCCTCGSTCGCGCGCCCCCCTCCCGCCGCTCCTAACGTTGTCTCCCCAGCAGCCCGGGCACCGTCGCTGCCAGCCCGCGGCGGAGATCCCCAGCAGCGCCGCGCGGCCCCGCTTGGGCTTCCCCCCGCGCCGGAGGCGGAGCAGGGCCCGCCCGCCCGTAGAAAAGCAGCAGCAGCGACGGCGCCCAGGGGAGCGCAGCGGAGCGGGTGGGATTGCGCAGCCTTGGGCCGAGCGCGGCCGCTCCGCGAGGTTTATGAGCCCCTGGCCGGGCTGCCGCTCGCCCTGGAGCGGGGAGAGGAGGCCCCGCGGGAGGCCGCCATGTGCTCGGTGAGCGAGACCGGCAGCACGGACCCGCTGGTGGCGCGGTTCCGGCAGGTGGAGGAGACGCTGGAGAAGCTGCACCGCGAGAACCGGAGCCTGAAGAGCAAGGTGCCCCGCTACAACGCGCTCTGCACCCTCTACCACGAGTCGGCGCAGCAGCTGAAGCACCTCCAGCTGCAGCTGGCCGCCAAGGAGGCCACGATCCGCGAGCTGCGCAGCGGCCGYGCCCGGCCGCCGGGCGAGGCGCCCGCCGAGCCCGCGCGCTCGCTCGTGGAGAGCCTCGTGGAGCAGCTGGGCCAGGCGCGGCAGCAGCTGCGCGAGGGCGAGCGGCGCGCGGCGCAGCGCGAGGAGACCCTGCGGCAGGTACCGCGCGCGGGGCGGCGCGGAGCGGAGCGGAGCGCGGGGTGCCGGCGGAGCGCGGCGCGGGCCCGGCCGCAGCGCCGCCAACACGGGGCYCTGCGCGCGGCCGGGGGGGCCTGAGCGCCCWTCGGCTCCACCAAACGCCTCCAAAACCAGCGTGCGCTGCGTTACGGTCCGTAACCCAAACCAGCCCGGCCGGTAGCGTTCATGCAACTGCAAAGCGAGCYCTTAGCAGGRCAGTGCGAGCTCTACATAAAGTGGTTTTTTCCACAAGCAGAAGGAGCAAATAATCACTAAAGATGATATTCAGAAGTTCCCTATGACTTGTCTCTGATAAAGAGGAAGGGTTACTTTAATGTAACACTTTTTTTCCATATGGTAAACAATTCCAGCATTTGTTTTTTTCCTGTTAGAATGGTATTTCTTGTTTTTAAKTTCAGTCTTATTAAAAAATAAGACTTTTGTGTATTGATGTTAGCATAGCAGACTAATACTTGGAGAAGTTACCGGCAAGTCTGGATTGTGAGGTGGTGGATTGGGAGARCAGAATATGTTGTTATGATAGAAAAGACTCTAAAATCTGTGTCCCCTCCCCCACAGGTGTTATTTCTGGTGCTGCTCTTAAGACTTTCCTGTGTTCAGTCTGAAATGCTTAAAGGGTTTTCAAGCATTTCTTTCTGTATGAAGCTGCAAAAAGGAATTTCCAAACCAAAAAGTAGTACTTAAAATTGAAACAAGCGTTTTTGTCATAAGTAAGCCCCTGACCTAGTGCTTATACAAAACAGTTTCCACATATGACATGCACTTAAAATGCCTTTAAATAAGTTCAAGTCTGGAGATGGGTAACAACAGATAAACTTAGGGACCCTGCAGACGCAGAGCAAACCTGGGGTCTCTGAGGTCGTTCTGGCTGGTGGAGGAGCAGTGCCACAGCGGTTGCTCTGAGCAGCTTCCTTTGCTCCTTTTGAGGTCGTGCAGCATGAGCTGTGCTTGACAAACTCGGGGTGGCCTTGCTGGAGGTGCTRCTGTGTGACATGGCATTACAGCGTCACTGCAGTTAGCTTTGCAAGCAAACTTGGGTCATTCTCACAGTCTTGGTGCTGAGCAGAAGGTCCTGCAGAGCCCCCAGTTCAACCAGAAARTGCTGCAATGAGCTGCACAACGCTCTTCCGAAGAGCGAGACCCCCTTCCAGTGTTTTGGAGACAYGGTGATGGCCAGAATAGAGTTATCACCACTGCTTTCTGTTTGCCTGTCGTTACCACTCATCCTTTCCTAGGTGGAAAAGTTGTTGTGTGCGCTGGCTCTGATTTGTCCTCGTTGCAGGGCCAGTAAATGCTTCSTTAGGATGACTTTTCAGCTCCAGTTCTTTTGAGGTCTGCTACCTGCTCCCTGGTGCTTGGGAATACAGGATTAGCAAGCATTTCTCAGCCTCTGCAGTCTCTCCTTTCAAACTCTTGTTTCCTGTAAACTGCTAAATATATTTTACATAAGCTCTTCCTGTTTTGTTGCCTTTTTTTTTTATCATTACTATTTCTTGATTCTACTCACTTGTAAGTGGCTGCTGGACCATTTCTTGATCTGCAGTGAGTGTAGGAGCAATGTGGAATTAGTGCAGGGTAGATTTTGGTCTTGCATAGGCTTCGACTTTGGGTTCACTTTGCTTTTAAACAACTTCCTCTCCCACTAACGTTTAGGAAGTGCAGCAGTTAAATCGGCAACTAGAGGAGAAAAACGGAGAGATACAGCAGATGATAAATCAGCCTCCRTACGAAAAGGAGAGAGAAATCTTACGGCTCCAGAAAAGCTTGGCAGAGAGAGAGAAAGCTCAGGCCACCAGTGAGGTTCTGTGCCGTTCGCTGACCGATGAGACGCACCAGCTTCAACGCAAGCTAGCGTCCACAGCAGAAATGTGTCAGCACCTRGCAAAATGTCTTGAAGAGAAGCAAAGAAGAGAGAAGAGGAATTCGGATGATCAGATGCCTACCGAAAGATCTAATCAGGTATTCTTAGTACACTTTTTGCAATTATTATTGACTTCTGAAGCATTGAATGTTAATAGTAGATGAGGAACAATGAGAAACATMCCTTTAAGCAATTTCATGTATGGTGGAAAGAAAATATGCCAAGCTGTACATAACTTTGAACACTAGGAGTTGAGAGTGAAGCTGTTGTAGGTCACTTGCATTTTGGCCATCTTATTTATCTGTAGCATCAGAGCTTAGAGGAGAGAGCCACTGCAAAGTTTCTCTGCATTGGCTGCAGACAGAAACAGCACTAGATGGTGCTGTGCTTTACCAGCTTTCTTAAATGTCTTGTAAACAAGCCAGGACAAAGCAAAGCATGTGTGTTTTAAACCAGGATCTGTATTAGAAACGCTACATCCTGCTGTCTTCTCAGGTCAGGATTTGGYTTTGCATCTATAGTATAGACCTATGGAAGAGCTGTTTAGGAAAGAGTTGACAGGAATCATACCCATATTTCCTCTGTGGTTCCTATGTGTCCCCYTTTTCCCCTCTTTTCCCTTCATGTTCTCCCCCTGAAATAAGCTGCTTCCCTACATCAGAGATGTTGGACAAATTGCTTCATGCTAGTAAAATGACAGAAACGCCACGAAGCAGCAGCTGGGTGATGACCTACCTTGCTAATGACAGTGGCATTGCATCACCATTGCCTTAGCTGAAGCTCTTCAGTGTAGGGCAGAAAGGGCTCTTTTCAGGAGGAAACACACTGTTCCAGAAATCATGATGTTATATAATTTGGGATAATACCACAAGGAAATTACATCAGAGGTGCTGCCTCCAGGATCAGACAGGAGCACAGAATGTTGTAACTAGTTCTTGGAGAAAGGAAGAATTTTCAGTCTTGGCCTTCTTGGCTACACAGCAGTAATGCTGTGTTTTGGATAACTGCTCATTCATGCTTTTGTGATCAACTGTATGCATGGGTCGGATTTATTTTATTTTTGAAAAACATTTTAGGAWCATTATCAAAGAAAAATGGTATACCTAAAGTTGCCTGTAAAATAGATGTAGAGGTTGAGTAGGTAGAAGAAGAAAAAAAGACTTTTTAAAGGGACTTGAAACTTTAGTATGATCATATTCTAAGTGCATTTAAAAGACAGGAAACTTGATTGACATGGATATATGTAATAAGTAGCAAACTCTGCACAGTGGGGACTTCCCTTTTCAAGAAGAGAAATTTCAGATGCAATTGCTAGTTGATTCTTGGGAATTTTGCACAAAAATGTTTTAAATTACTCATGTACCCTGGGTTTTTTTTAAGCAGATGTCACAATATTTTAAGGTATCCTTTTTGGGTTGGACGAGATGATCTCTAGAGGTCCCTTCCAACCTCAACTGTTCTGTGATATTTGTGATCCTTTTACCCAATTACATAGCAAGCCAAGATTTTCCTTTTTCTTTTTTTAACTAACTTATTTGTAGCACTGGCCAAATTTATAAATGGTAATAACAGAGTGAGATCAAGGCATTTCTGTGGCATGGTCATGTATTCCTCTGCTCCAGAGCAGCACTTTCCTAGGAGTTCCTATGAACTCTYAAGCACTGCTGTCATCAGCACAAACTGTCATGCATATGAAGTAGGTGGTATTTTTTTTGTTAAGTTCAGACAACTCAGCGTTTGGCCAGACGGTGATGTTTTTGTGACACTGTGTAGACATACTAAAAACGATACCATGGTGGTAAAAGCTGATTACACGTCTGTGCTTATTAWTCAAAAACAATCAGCCTAGCTTTAGGCTATGCTTTACTATATTGCATATTTCTATATTAGATAGCAACAAATTGAATTAGATGCCTTTATTTCACTGATATTAAAGGAATAAAGCAATGACTACTTTCACCTTAACAGCATAGTTAAGTAATACTTAACTATTTTGGTTAAAATATTATTTTCTTTATCTGAAAATTATAGCTGCTAGATGATGAAACTCCCCTTCAAGCTCTTCTTGTCAAACTACAAGATGAAAACAGGATGTTAAAACAAAAAGTGGCTCACGTGAGTACTTTCATTTTGTACAAGATTCGAGTATTTTGAATTACATTAGATTAAGCAGGCCTTACCTACTCCAAGCTTGATCAAATGGCAATTTCATGGCCGTTTGACATGTTTCATCTTTTGAAGATGACATGAACTCTGTTTCTTTGGCTAAAGAGAGAATTTTTTTAATGTTTCTTTTTTGTTGTTGTTGCTCCTAATAACACTCTGCAAAAAAAGAGGTAGGTGGAGGTTGCTCTTTACTCCTTTTTGTGCTTCTTCAGTTTCCTAGCCCAGAMCAGCCCTGTGTCTAGGGTGACTGCAACCTCCCCATTCATTTTATGTGATACTCTCCTCATGGACTGGCACGTGGGGAGGGCTGCCAGGGAAGACACAGCCCTATGGCACAATCATCTTCCACTCCTGTGTAACTCACCTACACTTTATCTTTAAATGAATCTTAGTCCTGATTGAACTTTCTGTGAAAGCTTGCAAGGCTGTGACTTCATGCTGGGACTTTCCTGGTAATCCTTCAGGTCGAAGACTTAAATGCAAAATGGCAGAAATACGATGCCAGCAGGGACGAGTATGTGAAGAGACTCCACCTGCAGCTGAAGGAGCTGAAGTCGCAGCTGGAGCCCCAGCAYGGCCTGACATCCGCACAGACCAACGCGGAGCTGATGCAGAAGGAGATACTTCGGCTGAACAAGCTCCTAGAAGAGAAAATGAACGAGTGTATAAAAGCAAAGAAAGAATTAGAAGATGTAAAGAAGGCTATTGAAGGAGACAAGGAGCGCATACAAATGCTGGAGCAACAGGTCATTAAGGTTTTTTTCCTAGAGATAGGAATTCTTTGGTTTTCCCAAAATGCTGACTAAGGGGGAAATGAAGTGCTTTGTTCTTTTTTTTTTTGGTGGCCACTTGTCTTTGTCACGTTGGCTCTATGGCTTCTTAAAATTGCAGACTAAAAGAAAGTCTAATACTTAAAAGATTCTTTATCCTTCTGATCTTTTCTAAAAGAAAATACTGAATATAAAGATTAAAAAAAGAAATACAGATATTTTCAAAGCACAGAGATGAAGATAATACTGGGACTTTGGGAGCAAATACTTACAAACCAATCACAGCCTCAGATACTTAATGTGCCATACTTATTTTATTCCCTCCCTTCCCCCCCAAAAAACCTAACATAACTAACTTTTTCAGGTCCTAGTTTATAAAGATGATTTTACATCTGAACGATCAGACAGAGAACGAGCACAGACTAAAATACAAGAGCTTCAAACAGAAGTTGCCTGTCTGCAACACCAGCTAACAAGACGACAGGTAAGAAAAGTGAAGTAATTTTTTTTTAAAAAAAACCCTCAAGATTCAGAATTAAAATGTTTAATGATTTAAATACCCTTAATACTTCTAAAACCAATTCAAATTGATGCATCTTAACTATTTCAGAATCTAAGTTCTAATGAAGATGCATCCTGATACGTATCTCTGTGTGTGTACATACACACTTTATATCGTATGTATATAATGTCCTTTCCCAGTCTGTTTCCCTTCTGTGTTGGATCAGTGTAAGAAGAGAAGGTTCTTGGAATGAACAGTGGGACCATTAGGTCCCTAGTAATTGTGACATCATTCTTGAGTCTCCTTCTCTAGAGATCTTCCAAACCCACTTGGATGCTCCCCTGTGCCATGGGCTCTAGGGGTCCCTGTTGGAGCAGAGGGATTGGATCTCTAGAGGTCCCTTCCAACCTCAACCATTCTTGAATTCTGTGATCTTTCAAGTAGCTGTTAGTCATCCATCCYGATTTTACAAGTCTGCTTATGACTGTTTCAATAGATCCGCAGAAACTAATGCAGCTTTTCTAAATCTTCTGCTAAAAATGTGAACAGTGTTCCAGATAAAAATGTTAAAATACTGTTTAAATAAATAAAAACATTAATAACTCTTCTTTCCTCTTTCTAGGACTCAAGAGACACAACTAGTAATTTCAGAGTTCACATGGGTAACCAGAAGCACCTGCACGTACAGGCAAAYGTTGAACATCTACGAGGCAACAGCCCAGGCCACACAGGCAAGAGGAGAGCAGCCTCACAGTCTGAGCAAGCTGCTCTGCTTGCCAACGATGGAAACTCAGACACCGAGGGCAGAGCACAGGGTGAACTGAGGTGCCCTCAYTGTATGAGGTTTTTCAGCGATGAACTCAGTGAGGAATTTCTCAAGCACGTTGCTGAGTGTTGCCAGTGACCACGTGATGTGAACAGCGTAACTTAATCACTACTTTCTATAAAGTAAAACTTTGCTCTATTCGTATCTCCTACAGTCCTAAAACAGTCATTTGGATGGACAACTCCCAGGAATTAGGACGAGCAGTATCTACCTCTTACTTGATTTCACTTTCTCTTGGACTATATGACAGGCTTCAAGATAAAGCAAAGACRTTTATGAAGAAATATATATACATATATATAAACAACTACACAGGGCTAAGCAAACAATGCAAAGTCTACTACAAACTAGAGAAGAAACTTAGCATCAATGGAGTTTGACTTAGGTGCAAGTCTTTAGAGCAGTCCAAAAACATGTGAAATATCACTGAACTTGAACTATAATTCCTTTCTCAAAGATGGAAAGAAGCTGGCTGAAGAACTGGGGAGGAGGAACAATCTGGCAAAAGATAGGAGAAAATATTTTGCTTTATCTAAATTAAAATTGAACACTTGAATATCTAAAAACCCTCATGCTCAAATGAAAACAGCAGAAGTGAAAAATACAACCCAGTGAGTTATTAACCCAGAACTACCTTGTCTTTTTGCACAGAAACTCTGCACAGGGATATTTATTTTTTTTCTGTGCCATAAATATTTTACATATTTGTAAATGTGTATTTGCATAATTATTGATTGTATTCCCATTTTATAATGGTATAATGATTATTTTTATAATAAAAGTGACAGTGCAGTAGCTTTGCTGCATTAGTAAAGTACAAGAGACCATTCAGTTTGTGGAATTACTTTTAAGYGTAGTTATTTGGACTATTTTACATATATGTTAGCTAAATGTCATGGTTTCAGATATGAGTTATTCCATTACTTCACTCACAACCCCTCTCTCAGACTATTTTCAAGTAATAGGGTGAAAATCATTCCTCAGTTACGAGAGGAAGAATGACCTTTCAGCTACACAGGAACACCCTACCCTGCCACGCAGTATTTGTCTACACCACAGCTAGCTGAAGTTTATTTTTATCCTCTCCGCAGTGGAAATAACTCCACAGCGTAGAAGATCACTTTGAGAAGTATTAGTGGGCAAAGTGTACACTTTTTTTTTCCCACCCTTGACTCCAGGTGTTTCTCAGAGTTGGGGTTAAGGATAGTATATAAGCAAAGTAAAGGCCTGGTGTAACCACAACCTTTTAAGTTTAAAGAAAAAGAGTTTACTTTTTATAACAGCACAGCACCCCTGTCTTTCCTGCTTTGCTTACGTTCCAGTTCTGTACTAAAGCATCTCTCTTCAAGACGATCATGGATATTTTCACTTAACCAGTCTAGGGAATTCATTTTTCCCCTACTGCTACTCCCCAAAGRGGAGACAAACCCTGCTGTGATTGTTCTGCAGCAGCCAGCTAGCAGTTGGTTCCCTCCTTGGAGAACATTTGCTCCTGTTAAAGGTGCAGGAGGATTTCCCTTTCCTTGACCTTCCCAAACAGCACCCAGTTTTTGGCTGCTTTTTCTTTTGCTGTTTCCCAGCAGTTCCAACATCCCAACATGAGTCATGACTGTGGGCCAGGTGGACAAAAGACTTAGCAGAACTAGTGAACTGCCCCCCAAAGCATAACTGCAGGGACCACAGGGATCCACAGCTGGAAGGTTACACAGCAGCTGGAATAACTAGACCTTCACAAGGGAGAGCTACTYGTTGTGCATGAAAAGGAAACCGAGGTCTTGGTTCTTAGCTCTTGTTTCTGTCACAGCAATGGGCCCCAGGCAATGCTTCAATTCCTCCCAACAGCGAGCCCAGGAGAAAACTAGGTAGAGAATTAGCCAAAGTTTCTGCTATTTCATGATCTTTTCGCAGCCCTGAAGATGTTGCTTTGTGCAATCTTCCCAGAGCTGGAATACTTAACACTTCTTACAGAAATGCAGGTGTTATTGCATTCAGGGTGCAGGTGCAATGATCATTATTAGTCTAAATCTGTGATTAATTAGTTTCCTTTTCCTAACACAGTATGCATTAAAAAAAAAAAGGCAACAAAAAATAAAAGACTGTGTGTTGAAGTGACTGATAACCTTTTAAAGTCTTGCAGATTAGATATGGCCTACAGAACACAGGCCAAGAAATACACSAGTAACCTTGCTGTGGCACAAGCTGATCTCTCAAGGGTTAGCTTATTTCTCCAGCTGTTCTCATCAGACAACTCTGTAGTTTTAATGTATATCACACCATATTGTCAGTAATTTATATAACATGGGCTTTTTTTTGTTACTCATATTACAAGGCAGGCAGCAAAACAAGACAGTTGCCTCGTGGCAGTGCTTTGAGAAGATCAGTTTATATCATGGAAAAGGCCAAGCCTGCACCAGCTTCCCAGTCACATTAATCCCCATGGGTRCAGCTGGACGCACTAACCTATAATTCTTTAAAATATATGCAAGGATCAGGTAGATGAATCTTCAGTCTGCAGCACACAGAAACTCACAGTGAGATAAGATATTCTTCTGGTTTTAAGACCTGTGAGTTCCCCTATCACAGCACAGATGAGAATCTAAATCTCACCCTGGAAAAGGAGGGCATTCTTTAATGCACAGAAAATGCCTCGCTTTGCAAAGAGCACCATTCTGGACCGACAGCTGGAAGCTGATGACATTACAGATCAGGCACACAGTGAGATGCACCTCCTATCACCTTGCTATCTAAAGCAGTACAATAAGTAATGAATAAAGGGGATAAAATCTGGAGCAGATCATCTAGTTTTCATTAGACATACCTCACTTCACAGGGCTATTTTACTATACCTTTCCCACAGACTTTTTCCAAGCTTGTAAAAAGTCTTATCTAATCATTATCTCATCGCTACRGTCTTTCCATTAACCTAGAAAGCAATTTCACACACAACTGTCAAAGAACTGTCAGTGTCTTCTACATCTTTTCCTCCTCCCCTTTATTTTTTTTTTTTAAATAGATACAAAACTCTTCTGGGGCCTGCAGAAGAGTTTCTCTATTTTTATATGCAGAAATATATCTCAAAATATTAAGAAATGCCAAGACATTATGACCAGTCAATCCTTTTCCTACAAGTCCTCCCTCTTGAAATGATCTTCCTAAAATTGTCCTCTCCCAAACTCTGTGTGGTCAAAGGAAAGACARGCCCAGGGAAGCCCTGGGGGCTACCTTACCACAGGTGATCTTCAGACCACCTATTGTCCAACACTGGCAAGCTGGTTCTCATTAGCCCTGGCTCTAATTATATTCCCATTGGGACTGAGTAAATGCTATTTGTTAACAGTGCCWAGACATGCTGGTTGCCTGTAGAAGCAGGGCTGCAGCACACGTTATGAGAGCACTGGAGGCAAGACTGGCTTGTTGAAGCACAGTAAATATAACTTGAGAAACCCCAGGAGATCATTTAGTCCCTATATCCAGCCCCAAAGGACACAAGGAGATGAATAGTAACAGCAAAGGCAGGATAGAGCCCGTAGCTTAAAACATCTTTCAGGTCCTCTGCAGCTTTTAGGGCAACGTTTGCTTCCTTCTCCAGACACTTAAGACATTGGATCCTTTCGAACACATCTTAAATAAYGTCTACAGATTAAGTGCACACTAATAATAAAACTAGCTACAAGAATAAAACTCATTCAAAAGCAAATACCTATATTTTATGGTAATTTTTTTTAAAAAAAACTTCCATTTCCTGTGACTTTGATGCGTGTGTGTGTGTGTGTGTATATATATAGAAAGCAAGGGAAATTCCAAGCAACAGGCCACCCCATTATACTCAGAACAGCAGTGTTTCTCATTGCAAAAAAAAGGAAGTCTCAAGCTCTATTTCTACAAAATCAATGTGAATTCAGAGTACTCTATAGTAATATTTCCTAGTACCATGCTCCAGTAACAATTAGACAGCAGGCTTAAGCTAAAATCTGAAGCAATGCATACAATCTAGTGGATTTGTTCTTTCCCTTTCAGTTTTTCACACCCTTTTCCTTCTCTTTTTGGACTYGCTGCTAAGAGGCCCTTAGGGCAGCACCTCTGCTCCTGGTGAGTGCCTGATCTCTCCCTGCAGGTCCCGACAGCCTCCTTGGGAGCTCGGGCTCTCTCTGCAGCCGCTGTGGACGGGGCTGACCCAGGCGGAGCGCTCCAGGGATCCCTGTGCAGGTYGTGTTTCTAGAGGACACCAAAAGGAGAACACGTCAACCTGCCTGGCTCAGCCACACACGTGGCCCCGCCACCCTGGCCACCCCCAGACTGCTCCGGAGGGTCTGGCTCAGGGAGGCTGAGCAAGGTGGGGGCAGCTGCTGCCAACCTCCCGGGGTCCCATGCTCACTTTGACCAGGGCTTTTACGCTCAAGTTCCTTGTGGAGCGGCAGGGAGGAGAGAGCAGTGGGAATGGTTCGGCCCAGCCTGCAGATCCTCCATCCCCTCGCACGTCACCACTGCAACCCTCTTCTCTCTCCCCTCCTCCTCCATCCTCTGCTTCGCCCAAACTCTCAAATCCACGTTCACACAACCCCGCTTTCCTTCTCCCAACACACAAACCCCACAGGTGGTTTCCACAGCAGGGCTCCGTCTGTTGTTGCACAGGCCTCATGCAGGCAGCTGCCCGGCCCACGCCGGTGCTCCCATGCTCCCTGCGGCGCATCCCAATGCTCCTCCCGAGCGCCGCTGCAGCTTGGGACGGCGCGGCTGGGCGGGCAGGGGCTTCCACGGCTCCATGCCTGCCCTGCGGAGGTTGGGGAGCAGGGCCCGGGGCACGGCCTGGCCCCGGYGCAGCCCCGCGCCGCCCGCCCCGAGTGCAGCTGCAGCTGGCGACRTGTCACACCGGGCACCTGCGCGGGCACCTGCGGCCCCGAAGCAGGAGCCAAATGGGGGCACAAGGCAGATGCCAGCCCTGCCAGCACCCAGCGCCGCAGCCCGCTCTGCTCACCAAGCCCCAAGACTCCTTCCAAGTGACAGAATACGTCACCAATAAAGCCCACACTGACCTACTCTAACAAACTGCTCTAAAAACAACCTAATAATCAGCAGCGCTGATTTGTGACGTTCCTAGCAAGGTGAGTAGGTTGAGGGGAAGAGGTGTGAGGACCCAGAGCACATAACGAAGAGCAAATAATTATGGCTCGGCAGACCAGGCTTCRCCGGGGAAAGCGAGCCGGGTGCCAGGCACCACAGGAGCCACCTCCTTGCTCCCCCGAGCGCCTCTCGCAGCACAGAGGCCACCAAGGGGCACTTTGAGGGCACACATTGTGGCACCAGGGCACTCGCCTCACACCATGAAGGGGCTGGTTTTCTTGGAAGAAGCTTCCAAGCCGGCAGCAAACACCCAGGGCAGCTGAGGCTGCACGGGGACGGTCTCTGACAACCTGAAAGGTCTGCGGTACAGATCCCATGTGAAACTGGGACTCCCTTCAGTGCAGAGCACAGGGCTGTGCAGYAGAGCAGCTCTGCAAAGGAGAAAAGGTTTGAGAGGCACCTCAAGGCAAAGGGCAGCTGAGAGAAGCCAACAGGGACAGACCTTTAAAGACTTGTCTGCACCGAGTCACAGCCTTCGGAGCAGCCTGGGGCTGGGGGGTGGCGTGGGGCGCAGGCAGCTTCCCCTCCCACGCCACACGCACCCGGGCAAGGAATCCCCTATGGTGCCGGCAGGGGCGGTGGAAAAACCTGAGAGCAGCCACGTCCGTCCCTGCGCGAGGAACCAGCGGCAGCCTGTGCGGTGGAGTGTCCCCAGGCCCCGGCTGCACCTGCGCCCTCCTGCCGGAGCCTCCTCGTGCCCCGGGATAACCGGGAGGAGGCAAAGAGGGGGAGCTTCCGCATGGTGGGATGTCACGGGTCTCCTTGCTCAACTTGAGCCAAGCAGAGAGCAGCTCCCGAGCTCGCAGGTCCTGCCCCAGCGTCTCCTTCCACGGAGAGCGGGYCCATACTCTGCCTTATCGCTGTGGTTCCAGGTGACTCTCGCGGGGAAAGTCTGCAGGAGCTTCACCCTTCGCGCAACGGCAGCAGAAGCCAATAACCACTTCCTCCGCGAGGCCCTTTCAGACACGCAGCGCTGCCCAGCAGCAGCAGCAGCAGCGCAGACACCCGCTGCCCTCGGCAGGGCCGCTGCCGGGCTCTCCGTGTGCGCGCTGCCCAACACGGCCACCAGCATCCTGCGGCRGYGGCCTTGGGAAGCGCTCCAGCAGCGGGGGCGGCTCGCGCCCTCTGGAAAGGCTGGCGGCTGCTACCTTGTGTTTTCCAGAACTGGTTTGCTGCCTTGCAAGCTCCAACSACCTCTAGACCCTGCAGTCCTCCCCATTTGTATCCGAGCTCTTTGTAGTCTGGGCAGCTGAAGGATTTTGAGTCAATAATCAGGAGGCTGCTTGCACTGGGGTATTTGCAAGTGTTTCTACTGCACTTCAGTGGCCACAGAAAAACAAGCAGAAGGAAAAGTTACACAACTTCTAGAAGAGGCTTTCACAAAACTGGCCTGTTGTTACATTTCACCCCTAATGAGACACACACAAAATGCCCAGTGCCTCTAGGGAAGATTTATAAACGAGCTGTGTCTTCTGCATCTTGGAGCGGTTTATCCACAAGACTCTGCTTGTGGCATTTKACCACTTAAAAGTCTGATCAAAGTTTAATTGCAAACGCCAGTGTCTACCTCACAGCTTTCAACTCCAGGAAAAGGCTGCAATTGATATAAAATAGTGAGCTTCACTCTGAACTCTACAACATGGGCATGGCAGCAGTTTTCCCTAGGGATGGTGCTCTACATCCCAACCACCACCCTCATCAGCAGTCACTGATTTTATATGCCTGGTTTGAAGAAGCTGACCCTGCAGACGTGCACGAATTGAGGCGGCTCTGATTGATACAAGGGGCTGCAGGCAACCGAGGCTGACACGTTTGTGAAGCCACAATCCCTTCCAAGCAAGGGCCACAGAGCATGTGAGCAGAAAAAGAGCTTGTATTTGTGCAYGTGCCTGGAACTTGGGATTGCCACTCAGGTCTTTTGCAAGAAAGAGGTCAAATACAAAGGGAGATAATATAAACAGATCAAAAGGCTACAATGGCTAGTGCTCTGGAAGCCAAGACTGACCCTGAGGAAAGGGATCTTTACAAAATAATATAATAGCTTCTCTGCATGTGTTAAACCTCTAACGGAAAATTCTGAACCCATGAGAGACTACTGATACAAATTAAACTTCACAGAGAAAGCACAGGGACATAGAAGCAACTCTTAATGGACACACAAAAGGAAATTTACTGGAAATTTTCTAAGACGGCACCAGGTCTAGGCATGACCTAAACCAAACTCACAATGGCCATCACAGCCACCGGCAGACTTGCAGAATCAATGACGGAGSCTGGAAGGGAGCCCCAGGGACCGCCCCGTCCACCCGCCCCGCTCAGTGTCACGTCCAGCTCTAGGACAAGAAGCGAGGAGATTCCATCCCTCTGGGCAACCCGTTCCAGTGCCCGGCCACTTTCACAGCAGAAACACAGACCTCTTGTCCCTTCACACTCCAAATGCAAAACGATTTTTTAATTGTTGAGGTCACAGTATTCAAAATTTACAGGTAAATGAACTAAGGAGATACAGAGGAGACCTCTGCAGCCTCAGCTGAAACACTAGGCAGGAAAGTGAGCCTGTTACCACAGAAATTAGTCCTGGATATTCAGAAAAGAACCCCAGCATACTTGGCATTGCCATGTCTCCCCAGCCAAACGCTACCTGAAATATTTATGACAATCACGGTGTCGTCCACTGCTTGCAGCGATGGAGGGTGAGGAGGAAGGACAAAAAAAACCCTCCTTTGGCAGCCTCACAAACTCTACAAACCCCACCTTGCAAACACAGGGATTTGTTTTGCAAGTCCAACAAAGAGACTGGTAGGAAGTGAGGCAGCCTTYGAAAACGAGGAGGTCTGATGCAGGCAGTTATTTTATAACTAGGTCTCTAAACCCCAAGTAAAGTAAAACCCTAGCAGCACCTTTTCTCTATAGAGACCCCGCTCTGTCACGTCTGACTTTACACTGGAATTATCTTGTCTTTTTTCATGACTTCCCTGTCCATGACCTCTGCATCTTTTGCAACCCGTGAAGGTTTTACAGCACGCCTGRGGCACAGCAAGAACTGCCCTTTTGCTTTCTTCCCTTGCAGCTCAATGGGATGATATTTCTAAACCCTTCTCTCTGTAGTTTTTCTCCTGTTCTGTGAAGATCATGAATCACAGAGTCATGTGCAAACCAGTGGGCAATAACATAAAACCCCCTTACACTTATTTCAGCTTTTACAGTATTCCCTCCACTGCATGAAAATGCTGGGGTGACTCTTGCTTGCAAAGGTGAGGAAACAGTGGCCTTGAGTGAAAGGGAGCAGCTGCTTTGGGAACTCTTGCAGGAGCTTGTGCGAGTCCCACCAACGTGACCKGCAAGCTCTGGGCTTTCCTGGGCCACATGGAGGTGGAAGTCCACCCCACGAGGAGAACAAGACCATCAAACTCACTGCTGCTGTTCTCTACCCAGGATTCGAACCCTGAGTGAAGAAAAGAGCATTACTCAACAGAGATAGGGCTGATCATCTCATCTGGTAACTGTTCACTGCTAATGCAGCCTTTAACTTACATATAATCACACCAAACCTTAGTGTGTTCTTTGGACTCTCACTTAGGTGCACAGGGTCACTGTGAGCTCCAACATTAACCTGAAAGAGAAAGGCAAAGCCAAGGAATAGAGCAAAGCTGCTGAGAGATGATACAAAATGTCCAGGATAAGGATGTTTCTTGCTTTACAAAGGGCAGGGCAGCAGGGCAGTTAACACAGCAAAGGAGTGACAATGAAGGAGAACGACCTTAAACTAGGGATTCCTTAAACAAATCAGATTTCTTCAAATTGACTGGGTTGATGGTACTCACCACAAAGCATTTTAAGAATGGTTTAAACAGCTTCACAACCACCAAGTCCTGTTGATTCTGGTGAATTATTGTGACAAAACAAACAAAGAAACAAAAACAACTTATTCCTGACTTTCCCCTGACCCTTCCATCCCCATCCAGATTCAGAGAGGTAAACGTTGCTTTTGCCCCATCCAGAACCTCAGGAAGCACCTGCCTTTAAAAGGGAGATAGAATAACTTTAATTTCCATAAAAAAGATGGGAACAAACACAAGATTTACACAAGAGTCCCTGCCTGACAGGAATGAAGTGATTTGTCAGTTACAATTCCCTGCTGGTTGCTTCTCCTGGCCAAGCTGATTTAAGCTTCCTTTTATTCCACCCTCCATAACAGCTCTTGTGGACAGAAGGAAAACAGCAGATATTATATATTATATATATTATATATATTATATATATTATATATTATATATTATATATTATATATTATATATATTATATATATTATATATATTATATATATTATATATTATATATTTAATGAGAATTTCAAAATTGGCTGCAAGGCTGAGAATATATCAGCGAGGTTCTGCATGGACTGCTCCTGGATACAGCGCACAAATGTTTTCATCACCACTTGAGCAAGAGAACAGAGAAGATTTATTAAACTGACAGGCCAATCCCAAASTAGGGGAGAGTGTTTGCATGTTGGTGAGAAAAGCCCTGGCAGATTGGGAAGGTGGTTTGAGAGCCGCAAGTAGTAAGGCAGCAGGACAAAGGCAAAGTTGCACAACTTCAGGATTGCTCAATGGCACCAGTRCAGGACGAGGAGTCACAAAAGCCATCAACTAAACACAGCTGAAATAATGAACTGTGTTCTAATCACTGTATATAAAGAAAAATATAGAGAAAAAAATGGGCAAAAGTCCAGAGAAGTTGCTCTGGTGAAGAGACCCTTCAAAAAGATGACAAAATACGACAAGTGCAGAAGACTGAGGACAGCCAGGCTGTGCCCTTGCAGAAGACAAGGAAACCATCTAAGTTTCCTTCCAATCTTTACTTTCCAGTACAGGAAATTTTACTAGTTTTTCTGGCTGGGAGGATTCCCCTCTTCCTGTCGCTGCCGGGATCTCCAAGGCGGGCAGGGCACTGCCTGGCTTGGGGGCCTCTCCCCGCTCCGCAGTCAGTGACTCCGCCTGGAGCAGAGCACCCGGCAGGAAAGCACCCAGCACCGCTCTGCCGGGCCTCGCATCCTTCTGGGACACGATCTGCATCCCGCAGGATTTGTGCAGGGAGCCGAGGAGGAACCAGCCCCTGCAGCTGCTCACGGCCAGCACTGCCCACAAGCGACCACCAAACCCCTGTACGTGCACGGCCCAACAGCACCCGCTGGATTCGCAGGCCCAGCTGCTCAGCAGAAGCTCTCCTGGCCACGTACAAGCCTGTTTTCCAAAGCCAGCGGGGCATGAAACTTTCTTGCCCCAGGGCAGGGCTTTAATCACCTGTGTCTTTCCCAGCGTCCTGAAGACCTTTTTCTACAACACATGGAAACACCAACAGGACACATAAAGGCCATCCTGGAAGGACCAACTTGAGGATGACCTTCCTGCCCTTCAGTGGGGCCCACTGCCCACCATGGCCTCCTAGTTGTTGGTCTCTCTGCGAGGGGAGGTGTGGAGAGCAAGTTTAACCAAGGTTTAATTTCAATTAAAGTTTTGGTTCTGCCAAGTTAACTTTCTCCACGACAAGAACGTCTTTTTCAGAATCTCGATGAGCAGCTTCAGTCTTGATATTTTCAAATACTTTAAATCTCTCATCCTTTTAAATCTCTTCCTTGAACACTAAACCTCCAGTCATTTCCAAGGGTTTGTCAGGTGTGGATCACAYCATCACACGCTTCCTGTGCTCCAAGGTCACAAAACTCAAAGAAAGCAACCTTGCACCCTCACAGCCCTGATCCGCACCTCCTGTGGATAAACTTCCTTATTTGCCTGAAATTACGCAAGATTTTGAAGTTTTTGTTTTCCCTTCTTCCCCAAAACTCCAGCTGTGCAGATCTAAGTCATTCCTGTGACACAAAGACCCTTTGCTTTCCTGCTTTCTTTAATCAACCCCTGCTCTTTGGTTCCTCTGGTGCCACCTCTTTCCTTTTCCATTCTCCCACCTTTAACCTGGGCTGGGCCTTAATCAGCACGGATGACTAATACAAAACAACAGTGGAAAGACAGGACGAGTACACTCTGTCACTGCCCTTTTCCATATCARAAAGCCCCGGAGCCCAACTAAGTTCCCATATTTCTAATGCCTCAATCCAGCATCTCAGGCTCCTCTTTCTAGACCTTGGCATTGAGGCGGGGGGCAGCTCTGTCCTTGGTATTTGGAACTTGCAGTGGTTAATGCTCCGACTCAGCCTGCCCAGCGCTKCTGGGGTGCAAAAACAGGACAGCAGGAAAGAGCACTAAATTATGGAGAAGAATGAAGAGAGTGGAAGGGCCGATGGGGAAGAAATATGAGGATAGGGCTCGGACCAAGGCTTGGGCAGCGCAGGTGGAATCGCACGTGGGGCTTCAACACCTGCTTCCCTGTGAGAGGAGGATGACACAAGGAGCTGGGAGGACACCCAAGCCATGCCCCTGGCACCACCAAAACTGAGACACAACCTGCCACAGGGCTGGCTCCTCAGCTAGGAAAGATGAGACTAGAGAGGGCTGAGAAAAAGTGRATGAAAAAGTGGTTGGGGATGGACAAAAAAAGCAGGGGAAGCAAAGGGGATTTTGTCTGATAAGAAGGAGGAGAAAGTGCCCCCAGAGCATGCAGAAAAGCAGAACAAAAGCTGCAGGTGAAAAGAAGGTCAATGAGAGAGAACACAGTGTAGAGTTAATGCTGCCTTTGCATCACAGCCCAAACACAAAACGACTCCTCAGACACCCTCACTGGARCTGTCTAGATGGAAACCAGTGAAGTCCTCCAGAAACCAAAGTTAAATGCTTTAGACCAAGCTCTTATGTCTTCTTYTGATGCACTTGTTATTTCAAGGTATGAGTTTGTGGAGAGCAATCTGGTTAGACCAGCCACTATGATAAGAAAGCAGCTAAGCCACTATTTCAGATGTGGTCTGATATATTATTTTGCCCTTTTCCGCACAATAAAAGTAGCCTGCCCCATCTTTCTGGGACAGTCTGATCTCAGCAGCAGCCTCACTTACAGCCAACCCTAACAAAAAAATACCTGCATTTTCTTCTCCAATTCTTCCAAATAAAGATCAACAGGTTCAAAGCAGCAGATTAGCCATTTCAGAAGTGATTATAACTCTTTAAAGGCTTGTGAAGAGCTTCCACAATAACCCCAGTGTAATTTTGTTGCAATATTAACTCTGAGGGCATCTCAGAGTGCCTTAGTCTCCTAAAACACAAAGAATTACTGGATGCCAGAAATGTACAGGCAAATCTGGGAACTCACTGCCTAGGGTTGGTTTGAATGCCAAAAGGGTTAAACAGCTCAACAAGAATTATAAAAGTTAAAGGGAAAAAAAGCCTGTTGGCTTTTAAACACAAGCATTGATGCAGCATCTGGCTCGGGATGCTAAATCACCAGCTGGTGAAAGTCAGCGGGGAATCCTCACGGAAATAACATCAGAAACAGGGCAGTTTGCCATCTTATTTATTACCGGCCTCTGTTACATTACTGGCTGAATGTTAGACTGTCTTACCAAGGACTGACATTTTTATGTGCGTGTACAGAAAGGAAACAAAGCTCTGTACCTTGTCTTGTGTCTTGGAGTTTCCTGCAGAAAGCCCACGTCAAAGGGCAGRGGTTGTATAATTTATTTCACTGCCTTCCATTCTAGAAGTCTCTCTAGTATCTGGAAAACTGACCGAGAAAGCAAACTGGATTAGTAGATATCACAATCCTTTTGGTGACTGCAAAGCTGGTGCACAGGTAACCCCCTCTGCAATGGAACTACTTGAGGGAAAGGTTAAACTTACTAAGTGGTTGACATCATGTAACTTTCTTCTGCATGCACATACCTCTTTCACATGCTTATTCCCCACAGAAGAGCACCCAAAAGGTCTAATCCAGGTAGAAATCCAACCGAAAGGACAGACATTCCCATGGTATAAAGCAAGTAGAAACAGCTGGTTTCTTGCAATTCACCCACCCTTCCCACCTTGAAATTTCTTCAATTTTTCTAATCAAGCATAAAGAAACACAAGGGAAGCGGGGTATCCCCAGTTAGATTTTCTCTGTGCGCAGACCACCTTAGGCTAGTCAGCTCTGCAGAAGACAACACATTTTGCTTGGTGTTTATCATTCAGTAAGAATGGACCCTGCATTATCAAAGCAACAAGTCCAAGAACGCGTGTCTCTCAAAAGGGATCTTTTGGAGGAAGACCCCAGAATAGCCTTAATATAAATACAAGTAGAGTGTCTGGTGAGAGTACCTGGAAATAGTGCCCATTACCAGGGTAAAGGGTTGGCTACAAACCCATCTTGGCAGTGCTAAAAAATGGAGACAAAAGGTCTCAAAGGTATTTGTGGTGCTCCACATCCCTCTCGACCCACACAGCAGGTCTGCTGCAAGGGCTCTGGAAGGACCAAAGTAACATGAACTTGGTTTTTTGGTACCTTCCCACAGTCTCCGCCTCCAGGATTTTTTCTCTGAATGCCCACTAGACAAGCTGGAGGAGGCTGCACCTATTGTGGTTTCCCATCTCCGTAGCAAAGTGAAATTCCCTCTGGTTAACCAACCTGCTCACTACATAACATGGCATTTGCTTCATAGTCAGCCTTGACCAAAAAGATCCAATGAACACAGTCAGCACAGTTCCACAGTCAGAGACCTCTGAAAAATTCAGTTATTTGGCATCTATTTTCTCGACAAAACGAGCTGTTTCCCACTGCAACTTGAACCTGACTTCCCCTCCCCCTGGGCCACCGGGGCACTTCCGAACATGCCCGTGCAGGAGRACAGAACATTCACTTCCTTCTCGGGCTTGCTGAAATTCCCTGATTTCGTCACCCGCCGCGGAGCGCGGGCCGCTCGGCAGGAAGCGCGGGAGCGTTTCGGTGACAGCCCACGGGCAGYGCAGCGGTGCGGGACGCTCCGACGCACACTGCAGGCGGCCGCAGCCGGGGGCACGTGCRCGTGTGGGGCGCGCAGAGCCGCTGCGGAGGCCCGGGGACGAGCGGAGCGCGGCGCYGAGCAGAGCCGGGGGTTGTGCTGCTCGCTGCACGAGGGAAGGCTCCCCGCGTGCGGACACGCGTCTGCAAACCACCCCGGGAACCCAAGGGACGCACGTGTGGGAATGCCAGAGCCACCGTGATAACGTGAAACCTCTGCRGTGCCCAAGTCCTTAAAGAGGGGTGCATTTCATGTCTATCATCAATAGTTACTTCTTGTTACACCTCCTTAGAGGATTTTTTTTAACCTCATTGGAGCTGAAGATTCCCCCTGTAAAGCTGAACATCGACGCTGAAGTTAAGTATAAGCAAACCTGCTTTCTTGTTATTTAACTTTAAACATGCTCATAACTTCAAATTTCTGCACCAACAGAAGAGCAGGAGCCAGTCTTGAAGTGTCCACCTCCAAAATGTAAGCTGCTTTAAGGTGCTACCTCAGCCTTATGCAGGTTATGTAATATCAAATGCTCCTATTGTCATTATCACATGGTCCTGCTCGCTCTTACCCACAAGAAACGGTCGCAACAACATTGCTGGGGTCTAYAAACGCTCCGAGTTATTTACAGCCCCTTGTAGGATGGAGCCCAACCTCGGGAGCGCTCTCAGGAGGCCCCGCAAGCGCACGTGCCTTTCCCCGGCCTCCCCTGCCGGGCAGGGTCGCGGGAGCGCCGCACGTTTCCCGYGCACGCGGCAGGAAACGCTGCTGAAGTCACTCCCGCCGGGCACTCCTGCACGCGGGCCCAGGGCAGGAGGCAGTTACGACACCGCCCGTGGTGCGGCCGCCCCGGCCTGGCTGGCGTCACTGCCCGCGCAGGAGCGCCGGGCAGCGCTGCGGAAACTCCTCCCTGATGCCACGGGCGCAGGGTCTCACACGGGCGCTGCGCACCACGGACACCGCTCGTGTCAGGCTCCTGCTCTCCACGGGCCCACGCAGCATTCGCTAGTTCAGCGCGCGGCCGGCCGGCCCAGAGCCTTTCTGTCAGGCAGCTCACGAGACCGTGCTGGGTTTTCCCCCCATCTGCCCCTCCGGCTCCGGGGCTCCGTACCTGCGGTCAGGGCTGTCTGGGGCCTCACCGTACGTCACGGTCTCACGGTGAGGCTGTTGCGCAGCCATACGGGTCCTGTCACCCATCCTTCACAGGTCCCTCGTGCCGTTGGCCTCCTTGTCATCAAGTCATGGTGGGACAGACACACTGCAGCTCCTGCAGGAGTGAAGGCAGCGGAGGAAGGGGAGCTGYGGACCGAGATCAGTCCACAGATCACGTCTGAGTCCCAGAGACAGAGGTGTAAGGGGTAGAGAGACGTGGGGCAGGACTGAAGCTGGGTCAGAAGGGAAGACAACCCCAAACTGCTGCACTCTCTACACCAAGTCACCCTTGTCCCATGCAGGGCTCTTCTCTCATCCCCTGGCAGCTCTACACACTTCCAAACCATTTCCCTTTTCACTATAGCACAAGCCAGAAATGCACAYARTTACAACCCTGAACCCTGGAAAAACTCAAGAAGGATGAGAAGGGAGAGAAAATGCAAAAGCTTCATCATCTCCTTACACATGTAAGAGCCTTGAGKCCTCTTTCCCTGTCGCAGAAGTAACAAGTGTGAAATACAGCTGTTTTCTGATCTTCCACTTCTTGCCTGCAGCAAGGGGACAAGATTTGGGATCTTACAGAAGCAGCTGCCCAGCACCCCTGGGGCCCTCACCCCAGCGTGACGACGCAGGAGCCAGGGCGGCTGCTTGCAGAGAGCGGCYGCCCTCAGACCTACTCAAGGAGCGAGGACTGATCCCCAAGCCAGCAAAGCCTGCCTGTCACCTCATGCCCCCTTCACGCTTGTTTCTGCCTTGTGACCATGGACATCCAACCCCTCCAACAGTCTGTCTGCAACACGAGACAACCACCAGCAGGAGCATCTCTTTTCTACTGCCCATAACTGGATGAGAGAGTCGTGCTTTGAGGAAGAAATGGGGAGAACTCAGAAGAGACACTGAAGGAGGAAAAAAGGGATACAAAAAAGGAGAACAGATGGAGGAAAATTATAATAAAATCATGTATTTATGGGAAATTTAAGAGAGAAAAAAATAATTGCTCCTGTGGTTGACCAGCAGTAGAAGCAGAATTAGGCCTTCTACTGTTTTATTTCACATCTGGAGACTGAAATATATATATATATATATATAATTATTCCAGACTGTCAACTGCAGAAGCTGGATCAGTCAGAGAAGTCATGGACATATCAGATAAACTTGGGAAGTCTGAGGAAACTGAATCAAAAAGAAGGAACCACGCAAGAAGAGGGTGTAGGAAGTTCTGTACCAATATTCCTGGATACCAGAAGAAGAACTGGAAYAGTTTCAGAGGTCCATTAAATTCCAGACAAGACAGGTATAAACTTTTCAATATGAATTCCAATCTCCTATTCTGACTTTATTCTAATTTATCACGGGATCTCTCTTAGTGATGGGAAGAATCATTTGAACAAAACCCAAGGGATATATCATAGCACTAACAAGTAGCGACCATCCTTCACAGCCTGAAAAGTGAATGTGATATAAGTTACCTTTTTCCTTTTTTTTCCTCCATGCTCAGAAAATAGGCCACYGCATCGTTAAAAGTGGAACTTCTTATTGGTTTCTTATCCAATAGATACTTATCACTTTATATGAGTTAATAGGAAAGAGAGACTACAATTTAAACCTAGGAAGCTTGCAAGACTTGTGCTGACCATTACCCAGAAGGACACTTTCCATGGTGAGTTGTACTCAGCACATTACTAACCAGCACAACAGCATTACCTACAGCGAGAGAGGGCTTACTGCAAGAATCCCTCACAGAGAGCAGAAAAACAAAATGGACCATAAAGACATGCAGAGGACAAAGACAAGTAAGGCCCAGCTTTGGATGATGTGCACATTCTCAAAAATCCACCAAAAGAATATTAAGAGCATAAATGGATGAATCAGATTCTGTACTGATGCCAAAATTATCTTAAATTTTAGTAAAAATAAAAGACAAAAAAAAGGATTGTGACATGTAAGCAAGAAATGACAACCTCAGAAAGGTTCTAGCTAACCAGTGTCTGAATTTTAGCCCTAATCTGGYCAAAACCCCTGCTCAACTCAAGGGGTAAAAGCCTCCAGAGTGCAGATAACCCGAAGCTCAAAAGAGCTCCTGTTAATTTTGAGTGAACTGCGGCAAAAGTAGAAGCGCCGTCCCCCTTCCTGCCCACYCCCAGCAAAAAAAGCCCAGGAGCTGTTAGCGCGAGAGGCCGCGAACGGCGCTGCTCCGCGGCGGCCGCAGTGGAACACCTCGGGATTTCCTCTGCAGCCTGTGCAGTCCCGCCGCGGCGCTGCGAAACCGTGCCACCTCTGCGCGCGCTCCTGGGCACGGGGATACATGCGCCAATTCTGCTGCTGTGGTTTGGTTAAAGATGGTTTCCTGTGAGGCTGGGCCTTCAGCAGATACAAGTTTCACAAGAAGAGCGAAAAAAAAATATATGTGACTGACAAGCAGGCTAGACGCAAGCCTAGACTCTCCAGGAAACCACAAAATAACCCCTCTAAAGACTGCAGAATCTGCTATTTATGTGCCTCTGTCATCTATTAAGGAGACAAGAGTGGAGGAGGAAGGCCTGGAGCGCCAAGCACGTAAGCAGAGTTAAGGCACCCTGAGCGAAGGCAGCACCAAGGAAAGCACAAGGGGGGAACGCCGAGCCCTTGGCTCAAGTCAACGGGAATTTCATCAGYAGCTCTTATGGAGCTGGGGCTGCACCCAAAGACAAAAATCCTTCCCGAGAGGAACGCAGACAGACGCTGGCTGTGAGCAGGGCTGTGCGGCATGGGAATGCCCCTACCTAGATGAGCAAAGCACACAGGAACAGAGGGCTGGAATTACCAGGCGGGCTAGAGCTACTGCGAGGTTAAGTCACCACAACCAGACTGTGGTTGAGGGATGCCGATATTCTAGCAGGTCTTCTGCTTAGCAGGGAAGACGAATGAGGAGTGGAAATTGTTAGTGGGATGCTGCGTTTGCATCATTAGCAGCACTAGCCTGTAGCCTTCACCACAAGGGCTTGCAAACCTCATGCTGAAGAGCAGAGGTTAGCCTCAACGCTGCCTGGTGTGGCACCGCTCTCTGCTGCCTCCGGCTCAAGAGCCGCGGTTGAGAAACGTGCAGCTGGGCAGAAACAGCACAGGAGCACAGTTAATCTGCCTCCTCGATGGACATCGGATGCTGACGTCTAAAACTGGGCAACTTTCCAAAGAAAAGCTGTAATAGAAGACTCAAAATGTTTGTATCAGATTAACAGCTTTCATTTGACAATTACTGCATCTTAATTTTTGAGTCGTAGCAATTAAAGATGCATTCATCAACCTCAATTCCAGCTACATTTTGCACACTTGCATTGCTAGAAACCACAAGCACTTATCAAGCCTTCAAATTATGATTGCCCTGCTAAGTACTGGAGCCGAATCCGATACTAAAAATGGTGAAACATGAGCTGCTTGAAAGACCTTCTTCATTTGGCCAGGACAACACAGTGCTTTGCAGTAATGCCAAGAGGAAACTTGCCCCCTTACTATCATTTTCAAGATAACCAGTGGAAAAACTTCTCCATTTTTTTTTCTGCAGCAGGCAACAGACCTATCCCGAAGGAAATGAAGTACTGAACATTTTCAGGATATAGTAAACACATTACAGAGCTATTTTGAACACTAAAAGCTTTCAACCMAGTCACCAACCCTATTTATTTGCAGTTCCAAATATATTCACATTTTGCAGTAAAAAAGCAGCATTTGTTTTAAAAACATTTACTGACATATGTTACAGTAGAAGTTAAACAAGTGTGCTTTTTGACAGGCCTTTGTTCCAATGGGAACAAGAAATCAATGGTCAGGAGGAGAAAGGAAAAGTACCTTTTCTYCTCAGCACAGGACAGCCCTTCTCAGGAACCCTGAAGAGTCCAATGTTTCCTAACACACACAGTAGCTGCCAGTTGATACATGAATCATTGCAATGATTGTTTCACTACCATCAGAAATTTGTTTAGCCAGAACCTAAATGGATCTGTGGTTTAAACATGAGGAAAATTCAACGGACAATGCAGGGACACTTCCGTGAGTCATTTAACTTCGCTGTTTGCCCTTCTGTTGACCTTACAAATGTCACGCACGTCCTCAGCGCAAACGCACACAACAAGAGTGCAAAACAATCGTACCAGGGCACTACTCTGTGTGCTTGTTTATATRAGCAACCTACAGTGAAGGGTTATCGGGGCTGCAAATGTCCAGTGGTGCTTCTGCTGCTTGGCACCAACCCAGCTCGCCTGTGCACACGTTTTGCCTGCCTGTCTTACCACACCATCCCCAGGAGGCTCAGACTATATATTTGCAATAGAGCCATTAATGTACTCCTTTACTTAAGACTTAGAAGTTGTGTTTGAAAGAGCCTGCAGCCATTAAGAAGCCAGAGATTTGATGAAATAGACTGGGGAAGGGAGAGTTAAAAATACATTTATCAAAGGAAAAAGGGAAAGGAAACAGTTTTGCACGTGAGGTCTCAGAGTCCATATGGAACATGGGACTAGTGAGGATAGAGTGGCCCTTCTGCCACCGAAAGAGGAGGAGGAGGAGGTTACCCAAGCCATCTTTAACAACAGACACAAGAAAAAAAAAAWGTTTTAAGAATTCATYGAGACCACCCAAAACTGGGAATTACAGCAAGATATTCCCGTGCTGCCAACGCTCRTGAAGAATGAGGCCTGTTCTTGGAAGTGACTGTGTTATTACAGCATTGTTTTTATCCTCGCATTTGTCTAGTGTTAAATCTGATGCAATGAGACACAGAGACACTCGCTCCATCCCACACATTTACAACTGCCAGCAGTCTCAGATCTGGATTCTTGCACYGCTTTTGCCATAACAAAGCACTGTGAGATCCCTTCTCTTTCTCCTACACAGTACAGTAAGAGGAAGTACAATATTAAACCATTTGATCATGGCAGCCTTCCTTTGGTCACAGGAGTTGTACAGCATAGGAAGACAGCATGAATGTAAGAGGCAAGACATTTGGGGCAAGTGAATCGTGCAGCCTAGATATCCCAGTACATGACACGTTCACGGAACATGGAGATGGTTCTTCAGCTTTAAGCATTTGTAAGAGAAATCCATGTGACAGTGGGCAGAAACATTTGGGCTGGGGAGCACAGCCACAATGACTGGCCAGTTTCTCTTTTGAAAGAATCTCAAAGGCCGTGCACAGAAGAATCCCTCAAAGAGAAGTTACTAAGATACAATTGTGCTGTGAACACACAGCAACTTGTACAGGGATGGAGAAGTGCTCAGAGGAAGTGTGATTGCTYTAGGTTGGTTCCTCTTCAGATATTTGGGCACAGTTTAGGAGCTATCACAGCCTGGGTGGAATTCACCTGAAGAACCCTGGACATGAAAAGAAAAAGGACATCTTACAACCATCAATAGCTGCATGCAACTGAGSAGAGATGAGGACGTGGGAGCAGGGAACTGCAGTCTTCCAGCTTCTGAGAAGAGGAGGAGGAAGTATGGGATGGGCGCCAGCTGATTCTGCTCCTTTACACTGGAGAGRGGAAGAAAGTTTTCCTCTGTCCTTCCTCATTGGGGGTGAATTATCAAGTCAACTGCCTGACAGTTCGAATCCATGACATGGAAAAACCCTGCAGAAAAGCAAAATCTGTTGAAGTTGTCACAGAGACAGAAAAAATACATATGCTTGTGAACATGCAAAAGCACAAAAGAATGCATTAAAATAATCCTCTAAGATATCTGCAAACTGAGTGACCAAACCATAACAGTTTGCATCTTACAGACGTGCACTTCTACCTTCTGCTGCAGAAGTCACACATGAAAGAATCAGATTAGAAATGCCTGCATTTCCCTCATGTAASAGTATGTGAGACATGAGAACATCCTCTTCATTAAGGTCATAAGCTCAAARGTCTTAATAAATATCAGGGAAACTGATAACAAAACCACAGACACAAACCCAGCAGACAGACAAGTACTAATGGAGACAACAGCAAAGACCAAAGCTGTTTGTTCACTAATTGACGGGTTGTTTGAGGACCAACCTAGACTTTATAACTGGAAAGAAGGGGGAAGCAGGATGAACAACGAGGATTACAGATGTCTGAGGCGAGGACTTGAAGGACTAGGCAGAAATTATTATGGAATGCTTAGGGAAAGAGTCAAATAGGCAAAAAGTGGAACAAGCAAAGAATAAACTGGGGGAAGACCAGTGGAGGAAGGGTAAGAGGTCATGTGTAGGCAGCCCAGACAGTGGTCAGTAAGCTTRCCTAAGCCTTGCATCTTATCAAAACCTTTCATGACTATCTCCATGTAATTTCACCCCTACGTGTGAATGTTGCAAGGTTTAGATGTCAGTAATTGGCATGATTGGATCAGCTGCAGTTCAATGAGGTGCCAGCAGCTGGAGGCACCATGAGACCAACAGCCCACGTGTCTACTGTGCCATTAACTGGGAGAACTGGAGTTAGTGAATTAAGGGGGACTGGAATCAGCCAAGCAGCGTGCTTATATTTTCCCTTAAACRGATCTGTGTTGGTGGGTATATGCAACTTGCTGACAAATCTCAAGCTGGCCTAGGCAGGGAAGAGGAAGAAAACCTGTCTCTAGAAAGACTCAGTCTCAGACTTAGGCAGAGGCCTGTAAAGGAGCCCATGGTCGGGATGTGGATATTGGACAGACTGAGGGTCTGGTCTGTACCAATATTAGAGGGATCTACAAGTGGAAATGTGCTTGTGAATCTAGAGAGGAGGGACACAGGTGTTTTAACCTGGGAGCTTCAACCTCAGGCTGGAGAGGAGGAACAGACTCACAGAATCTTTAAGGTTGGAAGGGACCCCTAAAGCACAGGACACAGAGTGGCATCCAGGAGGGTTTGGAAGATCTCCAGAGAACTTCTCCAGGGAGCCTGTTCCAGGGCTCTGTCACCCTCACAGGGGAGAAGTTCTTCCTCACCCAGAGATGAAACCTCCTATACCTCAGCTTAAAACCATTGCCCCTTGTCCTATCACCAGCCACTACGGAAAACAGTTTAGCCCTTTCCTCCCTACAACCMTACCTCAGGAATTTGTATATGTTGATTAGATCTCCTCTCAAAGACTCAGCTTTCTGTACCTACATTTATAAGTTCTGTGTTGGTAGAGGCAGTCCTCAGTTGTGACAGTCTGGGTCATCAGCTGCGTTCATGGTCTCTGCAACGCACCCTCAGGCTCACTACAGGCTGACCCTGCAAATGGGAAAGCAGCAGCTCCGTCCACCAGCCCAGGACAGAGACCTCGGTGCTCTGGTTACACAAGGTTGGACTCCAAGGCTGAGGACTCCCCAGGTCCCACTCTGCCAGAAACACAGGCTGTTCTAACATTCCTTTGTGAGATGTGTTTACTTGCTCCAAGAAAGGGATTACAAAAGGCCAAGGCCAAGATTAACACACCTGTGAACATCAACACCCTGACATTTCCTGCATGAGTAAATGGAGCAGCTCCTTCGCTCCATAAAAAGATGAAGGTTCAGACCCTCCCGATCTCAAGAAACTGCATGACAAGGAGCCTCTCTGAAGTGCCCATACACAAATGCAGCATCAACACYGAAGAAACTGAGGTGCACATGCAGACACAGAGCTATGCGGAACTGTGAACTGGAGATGTGGTGGAACAACTTGCATGACTTGGTGCTMTAAGGGATGGATCAGGCCTCTTCAAGAAGGCAAAGGGGCAAGAATCACAGACCTGTGCTCAAAGAAAGGAGCAGCCTGTGTGCACAGATAGGAACTGCATGAGCTCAGCTCTAAGCAAATGTGAAAAGCCTTTTGTTTGATTGCAGGCCCTTTTTGGTCAGTGGGAACTTCAACCACCCCAGTGTGTGCTGGCAGGGCAACAAGGAAGGGGGTAAGCAATCCAAGGACACAGTCCCAGAGTGCAGGAAGGACAGCTTTTTGACAGAGGTGGCAGACATGTCAACTAGGGGAGGCACTCCACCTACCCAGGACAATCATCAGTCAAGACAAACTAGCTAAGGATGTGAAAACMGATCAAAGCCTTGGCTACAGCAACTATAAGATAACRTCAAATATCTTGAACAAACTGAAGTAGGCAATTAACAGAAGAGCAATCTTGAACTCGGAGAGCAGATTTTGGCTTGCTTAGGGAATTACTAGGCAGGATCTCGTGGAAGGCTGAGGCAAAGGGGCCCAGGAAAGCTGTTGATCTCCAAGAATAACTGAAGTAGAACAGTCCATTTTGATGTGCAGAAAATCAAGTAGCTGTGGCACGGGGCCAGCTCTGCCCCAGGGGGAACTCCTGACTGAGCTCAAACACAAAAAGGAAGTGTGCAGGAGGTGGAAGTGGGGCCAGGCTGTTTGGGAGGAATATGGAGACAGCACCTCAGTAAACAGCAGGGCAGCTAAGAGAAAGCTTTGCTGGAGATGAACCTTGCAGGGGAGGCAGCAGGTAGCACAGTAAGGGAAATGTTGGCCCATTGCAAAGAGGAACGGAAAAGGATCAAGGTAGATGATTCCTTCTTGGCTGTGAAGGCATCTCTGGCCTCACCAAGCACAGTGGCAGAATCTGTGCAAGTGAAGTACGACCCAGAACAGAGAAAGAGTAAACTAGGGACCAGAGGCGAACCAGAGATCAGGACAGGCAGTAGGAGGCTGGACTAGATGACCTGCAAAGATCTCTTCTGACCTGAATCATTCTGCTTATAGATTCCCAAGATCCCTGTAAATTCTTTTACCATCAAAGGAGGAAGAAAAAAAAAAATCAAGGTAGAAATGTCATCTCAGGCCTAATGTCCTCACCAGGCCTGTGCCAAAGCTGAGAGCTATTGTATTTAAAAACAGAAGACAAAATAAAATGATGCATATTAGAAAAGAACCCTTTAGTTCTCTAAAACTCCCATCCACATGCATTTCACTAACTAGGGATTGGTTTTCAAACACCAGTTTAGGCGAGACCAAGATGGAGAGAATAAAAAACCCCAAAACRCTTAGACCAAGCAAGCATGTCCACAACTTCAGCAGTACAAAAGGTAGCAAATAGACACATTTATTTAGGATGGAAATAGGAATTACAAATTCTGTGTGGGAGCTACACACAGAATTGGAAAACACTCTATCCTGCTATCCCATACTTGCTAGCTTTTCCAGACCCTTTCAAGTCTGTTTGGAGGATGCAGTAATTGGTGCATTAAGGAACATTTTTCAGGGATCACAAGTATCCTGCTGCCCTGTCCTGCATTGCCTAGTGGAATCTTCTGATGTTGGACGCCTCCCAGGGCACTTTTAAAGGTAAGTATCCATAAAGTGACCATTAAAGCAAATAGGGGAAAAATAAACAACACAGGGCCACCTTCCAGAACTGCTTGTATCCCAGCAATATCCCATTTGGATGAACTTGTCTGCCAAAACAGATAAGGATGTACTTCTGTGAAGGAAAAAGACATACAAATGTTTAAAAAAAGAGACCAAAACACAATGGATTTATCACCCCCCTCCAAAGGCCCCTTCACTGACCCACCAGTGAGACAACCCTTTAAGTATTCCAAATTCACCTCACAAAACAGGAAGCAACACTGTATTATTATTTTAAATGAAGCAAAGCCAAGAGTCTTTCAAGGCTGCTGCAAGAACGAAGTGGCAGCTACAGCAGSAGGGAGCGGAGCGGGAAGCGCGAGGCTTCGGGACACGGAAGCTTTGAAGCTGCAGCCTCCTTCAGAGCCTGCTCAGACAAACCTCGCAGCCGGGTCCGGGCCCCCGAGCACGCGCCTTACCGAACTGAAAGTTCTGACTTCCCACCGCTGCGTCAGATGGACTTTTTCTCAAGCAGTGGAAACAACTGCCTAGGCAGCTCTTGCGTGGGGCTGCAGACACCAATGAGCTGTTAAAGTACCTTTTAGAATAAAATTGAAACCATGAGGAGAGGCCATTCATTCTTTACCYCCGATTCAGGAAGTCAACTCATTCAAGCAACCATCAGACCATGCAGCAAAACACATAACATTCACACCATGCCTTCCACTCCTCCTCCAAACATCAACTCACTAAAAGCTGCTCAGAGGTTTCCTCAAGCCCACCAGGAAAGTCAGCAGGGGCTTTTCATAGATGTAGTTTATGCCAGTCTAAGGTCAAYAGCTAATTTTGGCCAGGGAAATCCCAATACCATTCATTTAGCATTTCCTTAATGTAACTATGATCGTGTAGGTTAGAAAAGGGAAAGGCCTGAAACAACCATGAGGCAACTAAAATTAAACAACGCTCCTTGTCAACACAAGGCAGTGCTAGCAGACATATCACACAGCATGCCAGAGCTAGCACACCATTAATAAGCACTGTCACCGCACTGCTCACAGCACTAGTGTCACAGCAGAGAACCACCTTCTGCAAGAAGAGAGCCTCTATCTCAAGGCTGAGGTAAGCCAGGCATTTACTCGACCACCAACGCTAAGCACTTGGAATAAGCTACACACAGTTGCACACAACTTGCTGAGAAAAGCTGCTTGCTGCACTGCCCAGATCCTATTCTCATCTCACCGCCCCCACCTACCAGTTCCTCAGGAACTGAGGTAGCACCTAGTTGACTAGTAGAAACATCAAATGCTTTGGACAATTTATAAAAGAGGTGCTAGAGACCAGCAGCCMAAGACACAAGGAAAGGGTCTGTCTCTACCACAACTGCAGGGATCAAGGGGAACCAGGTAAGGAGAAACCAGCAGGAAAATCCATCAGGATTTTGGAAGTGGGAATATACTTTAAGAAAACGGAGAATTGGGAATGACAATGTTGCTTCTTTCACAAATCCTTTATTCACATAGGTTAACTCTTTTCCCAAAACTAGCTCAGATGTYATTAGACTATTTTTACAAATATACATAGAAAACTCAGAAAAAAATGAACATAAGAGCTAGAAAGCAAATTAACAGAACCGCCAGTTCATTACAATCAACAATCAGACTGCCCAGATAAGATTGTGCCCGCTCCATCTGCCAAAGTTTTCAAGGCAGGCTGGATAAAGCCTTGTGCAACTTGGTCTCACCCTGAAGCAGTGGGTTGGATTCCAGACCTCCAGAAGACCCTCACAACCTGAATTATCCCATCCTACCATCCTGATCTCAAACTTCTTCCACATTCCACCTGATTAAAGCTGCTGATGAAAGAAACCATGAAGCTATCAGGACTCTTTAGAGTCTTGCGACACAGATGTATACAGCTTTCTGCATAAAAATCCCCCCTGCAGGCTCTCCAGCCTTACAATATGAGAGCAAGTCACTGACCCTCCTCCCCAGTGAAATGGCAACAGTGCCATTGTCATCTGTTACCAGGTACCAGGACAGCTTTAAGAGCKTATCAGAAGGCCCGCGTCAACCCGACGGGCTGCACAGGGCACACGCTGGCCAGCACTAGCAGGAGTGTCCAGGGGACACGTGTCTAACAGGCATCACCTGCARGTTTCGGGGCTCGCTGGATCCCACGGACACCCAAACCTGCAGCTCGTCCTCCATGCCTGGGACCAGCCCGGGCAGGCAGGGCTTGCACCGCACGCACGGGCAGGACCCCAGTCCTTCTCCTCAGAGCGTCAAACCAGACTGAGTCATRAGGATTGAGTCAAGTCCAAAATTTGAAAGAGAAGCCAAAACCTCCGCGGAACGCCCGGTTCCCGACCATCGCGGTAAGAAGGGAGCAGGCGCTCGGCTCTCCCCAATCGCCACCTTGTGACGCTGGGGAAGCGCTGCCCAAGGCCTCCCCACCTCACTGGGTAGCGCGTCCTGTCCTCCCCGGAGCCTCCACAGCTCCGCTCTCTGCCACAGTACAAGGAGCCCACCCAGCACACACTATCAGCCACGTCCTGCCAGTCTGCGCGGAATGCTCCTTTCCTTAGCGAGCGCAGGGAGAAGTGTTAAAAATTCCTGCCAAATTCACAAAAATGGTTCTTGTTATGTCTCCTCCTGCTGTTCCTGCCTAGCAGGACCCTGGCTAAGCGACCTCAGGAATGGGACAGAATTTATAGTGCTCTCTTGATGGCCCCATGCCTTTGACAGCAATAGCATCCACTCGCAATGGCAGCTTTACTGCTGCCTGGAAATTAGAAATCTCCTCTTCCCTAGGAAGTGCATCTGTTCAGTGCTGCTCTAAGAGCTCATGTTCACCCTGTCCCTTGGGGATAGGCTCACCAAGACATTTGTGTGCCTTGGGGCACAAAAAACCTGGAAATTATTCAGAACGTGGATCTGGTTCTGATGCTGCTCCCTAAATGTGAAGCAGCAGCTGCTGTTGGCCATGGAAAACCGCAGGGCAACAACACTGCAAACACAAGAGGGAAGCTCACCTGGCCACAAAGCACAGGGACTTCCATACTGGCCACATGAACACGGAGGAAAACCTGAGTTTCCTTTTTGGAGCAGCTGTGACAACCAGGGACTGCTAGAGCATCTCTTAAAGAGGGAGCAAAAGCATTTTGGCCTAATGAAAATCAGTACATATCCCTTGGACTCAAAGGACTATGTTTGGTATCCAACAGGTGAAATTCTGACTTACCATGTCAGTAAGCAGAGGCTTGTGGTGTAACCAGACTTCCCTGGCAACCCTAAAAGGGCACTTCAACCTTTTGGGGCTCAGCAGCACTGAAAAAAGCTACAATTWTTGCAATCTTGGCAACTCCACTTTGGCTGAAGCACAGGAACTAACACGTTTTCGCCTCCTGCACAGATGACGGCAACTCTTAAATCATGTAAAAGCATCACACACACAGAGCAGAATTCTAGTAACTAGTATCTTGTCCTGGATAAAAAGGAGATGATTTTCTCAACATTCTAAAGACCAAGACACTGGAAAGCACTTTTTTTCCCCCCTCCCAAGTGTCAAATTTCACAGTGAATTCTCCTTAAAAAGCTTTAACAGACAAGTTTTATTCTGTTGGAATAAGGCCATCCCATCAGACCATGAGGCSTAAAAACGTTGCCAAGCTCCTCACGTCTATCTAGCCTCTCTTCCTTGTGTTTAGACGTTCACATGCTGAGAGATCATTTGAATTCTCCTACACTTCTAAGAGGAAAGGAGTAGATTTAGTAGCTGAAGTGGATGAACTCATTCTGAGCTAGTCATCTGAAATCCGCTCACTCCTCCATGCAAATCAGTACATCTGCTATGAGATGGGGATCATCACTCAATGCAAAACTCGCTGCCTCGGATGGAGGCTCTCAGTTTCTTTCTATTAGCAAGAGTAACTAAGGTGAACAAAATAAATCACGTGCTTTCCTGGAAATTCACGTCTAGCGGTGGAAACCACTGGCATTATCTATAGCTGGAGCTCACATTAATGCTGTTTAGCTATAGCATGGGCTCCTGTACCTTCTGAGTTTCTTAAGTAGTCCAGATGACTTGTTTCTTGATACAGAAGACAGTGATATGTTGTAGCAATCTCTCAAGGTACCTATACCAATAATTAGCATCTAATCTTTCTATCACCTCATTCAATAGTTGCTGCCAAAGCCTCTGCATTCACATGACACCTTTCAAATAAAGTAATCCCTGTTCCTGTGCTGCTTTCTGCTCTTTCAAGACCAAGCTTTCTTCAGACATATGCGTGATAATAACGATTAAACATCCTTCAGATKAGATCCTTCCGTTTAGGATCACCTCACTGTTCTCATTCCCACATAAAAAGCAGCATCTGTGGCAGAAAWCAGCAATCAAATCCATCTGAAACCCTGCCACTGCAAAACAAGAGGAAAAATCCTCAAATCATGAAGAAAGGGTRAAACASAATGAGCAAAGAATTGAGCATTWAGCTTCTGAATTGCAATATGGTCAYGACCAAGAGATCCAGGCCTCCAGCTTTATGAAAGTCTATCATGGGAGATTACATCAGAYTGGGAAAGAAGCAGTTCCTGTCCATCCCAGTAACTAGCTCCCAAGGCACTGCACACACTGTGGCTATACTAGGAACGCAGGAGCTCTAAAAGAAATGTTAGAGCCCTCCCATTTCTCTCATTTAATGCCTTTTTTTTTAAAAAAAAAAGAAAGAAAGAAAGAAAGAAAGAAAAAAAGACAGAAAAACTAGCAGTATTATTTCACTTTGACCTCACCAGGTTACTTGCAACATGGTCTGACTACAGTGCAGGGTTCTTCAAGTAGGTGTTCACAGATCATCACGAACAGCATGGAGAGCGGGTGGCACTGGAGGCCAGCACGAGGCAACAGTTTGACCGAACATAAAATACACAGCGCACTGATTCCCAAGCTTCACTGTCAAATATTATCATTTACACCTCCGAATTACTTCTCAAGTATTTCCAGAGAACCTCAGCCACAAACCCTGTAACAAAGCCAAATGGATTATTTTTTAGATAGTATAGGAAGCGGTGGGAGTAAACAGATCTATGCTTCACCTAATCCAGTGGGATAGCAGCATCAGTTTAGAAAAGACTTAGTCACAGTTTAGATGTTGAAGCWACAACCATATACAAAAGCAAATGGGTTAAATCAGAGGAAGATATTTCTGAAAAGCCATAGGCCACAAAAAGTTTGTACTCAAAGTTTATCACAAACTTTGTCATGCTTTACAAATTCAGTTACCAAGCAAGAGAGAATTGCTAGAGATCTCAGGATGATGGAGAAAAAAAACTCACAGTTTTTTTTTTTTAAAGTAACTTTCTCTTTTCTGTGTTGACCTCAAACTATCTATTTTCTTTTGCTATCARATAAGATACTAAAGCTTTACTGAAGTTAATAATATACAAAATAAAGTTTTACAAAAGGTATTTGCTTAGTATGGCCATGAAGCCACACATTTTATAAGCTTTCAGCCTATCAAAACATTATCACAGCTACAAAAAATAATGAGGAAGTGAGATTTAAAGGAGTGAAACGCTTAAACCTGAAACATTTAAATAATGATTTTTTTTTCAAGACCCTTTAATTTGACATGAAAACAAAACATCCATTTTAACCCAACTAACTGAAGGAGGTATGGAAAAAACAAGCATGTTACTTATCTAGTAGCTGTATTATCTAGTGTAATCTAACAAGCAGAATATATACCAGACTATACTCAAAAAGCACTAAGTTTGGGGTTTTTTTTTCCTCCTAGTCATTTCAAAACACTATCACTTCCACAATTTCTCAACCAGCTGCACTGTTTCCTCATTGGGCTGCCTTTGTTTGGGTGATTCTCAATTACAGCAACGTTCAAGATTGCTTAAGTCACCAACGGCCAAACATCACCATGACCGCCATCAGCAACAGAGCCAGCGTATAAACTGGGAGGACRTCACACAACCTACGATTCGATGATCCACACACATTTCTGTTGTTGCTGTTAAACAAGGAATTAAGTAATAAGAGAACCAGTCTAGAGACTGATTTAAACTTGATTTGGGGTCCCAGCTGTTTTTAAGATGGTTTCTCTTACAAATCATACCTTTTCACTCTCATGTATTGTCAGTATGAGAAAGGGAGCAGGGCTTTTYGGTATGCTGTTTTTACCACATCTTACACATTTAAAGAATTTCAACTTAAAGACAAACCTACCCTTGAATGGGTGGTAACTTGAACACTTTAAGCCTTTTCTTGCTTTAGTTTACTTGTATCCCACACAACACTATTCTAGTTCACAGCACTGCCAAAAATCCCTGTCTCCCTGCCAAGGCCTAATCAATTCAAGCTCCCTGCTCCTATGACTAAGATATTCCAAGGCATGAAGAGATGACACTCATATTGCACAAGGGCAGATCAATGCACAGGGAAAAAAAAAAACCTAAAAAACAAAACAAAAACAAAACAAGGCGTACTTGCTAGCACTAACAAAAGAGAGAAACAGAAAGTTCAGACTACACAAGAACACGTTAGATCTCCATGCTACCGATGGTGCCAATTCCGATTGCCCAATTGGAATGAGATAAAAATAAGTTAAAAATGGATTTCAAAAGAGCCTTTACAGTAATATTCCCAACTGGTGGTCTCTGAATGACTCAAACATAGGAAACGTTTTGGAAGAGAATAACATTGTTGATGTGATAAAATATTTCCCACTGCACGCAGGCAGCACTCCGGCCTACTTAATCCTTCCTTCACTGCTTGCTCCTCTCGCAATCTAGCACTAAATTCTCTGCTGAGCTGCAGCTGGGGAAGTCAGAAACCTCTGAAAACCTACTAGGACATCACATGTACATGTACATAACTCCTTCATCAGGGTTCAATCCCTAATCACCTTTCGTGCCACTTTTATAAACAGCTCCACAATCCTAAGTGTCTGGGTGATGTATTGAAGACTTTCTTGGGCAGCTTGGTGGCTGAAGTGAAAGACTGCTTTGTTGCATGTTGCACAAAATCCCTYCTGGTATAAATAAGGGTCAAAGATCAATTAGCCAGATTTGCCCTCAACTTAAAAGAAAACAAAGCCCCAAAAATTCCTAGTTAACTGTTGGTAACAGGGCTGCAGAATCTAGTCAGCCATCAAGCTATAGATGGACAAAGATTTGCACAAAGACATACAGATAGAACACAAGAGACTTATTCTATCAAACACCAGGACTTAAGTAATTTTATTCATGCTTTTTTTCTTCTGGAAGAGCTTTGCTGATTGTGCATTTCCAATGAGCTGTTGGAGATCAGAGGTTTGCATGTTGAACTCCACTAAAGCAGCAGCAGGTAATAATACCCCTACCTGCTCTGATGCAACACAGCTACCCAGTGTGCTGAAGTCAGCAGCCTAGCTATGCTGCTGGATGTAAATCCCGTATTGCAGGCACAAGTAGGAACAGCCTTGGAGAGGATCACACTGCTTGCACCCAGAGAGCCAGTATATTGTACTGTCTTGATTCAACAATCTGTTTTTAGGAAGTGAGGAGGGGAAAACAAGTCCAGACATCTTTTCCTCAGAAAAATTAAGCTTGCATAAGCTAGCTGAGTGACACACACTGTGTGGAATGCACACTAGTTTACGAGAATAAATGGTTGAAAACTACGGATACATTGAAACAGGTTTTTATTTCTTCTCTTCACACCATGCACCTCTCTTTCCCTAATCTTTTTCTAATAAACTTTTCCCTCATACATCTGCCAAATGTCTCCTTTTTCTTTTCAGAGATGGGGACATACAGTCATCTTTAACAGGAAAAGCATATGTCTCTTGTATGCCTTGCCAGTTATCACACCTGAAATCATCAGCTCGTGGCTATTAAGACCCCAGACAGGTGTTACCTTTACTGCTCGGTCTAACTGCTGAGAAAGCTGGTGAAGAAAGCTGGAGTGAGTGATGGTACATGCCTCCTGAGTGCTCGTGCAGGGCTCAGGTTTGCCTTGGGGTAATTTCCTTAGAAGGACTTCCAGCAACACCCCTATGGACACACTGAGCCCACACAGATTGCTGGATTGTTGTCCTCCTGCCCACCAGATCTACTTTAAGGAACATTTAGGTTAGACAAACCTTCCAGTATATTTACTGTCCATCTTCTTGGTAACACTGCATGAAGAGGCTAAGGAGACAAAACAAAATTATATATCTCTGATCATATTTTATGAGAGAATGAATATTTTAGAATATTTTAGAGCGAATGCTAAAATGTAGAGATTCAAATGTCAAAATACATTTTGAATCATATTAAGAAAAAGTAAATTGATAAATGATTTTACAAAACAACCCACCCCTCCCCACCCAAGATATCAAAAAACCCCCCAAAGAACCACCAATTAAGTATCTTTCTGCATGTCTTCTTTAAGCCATAATGATAGAAAGTGGACACACTCCACTTCAAAATCCCATTTGTACCTACTCTCTTTACAAACAAATCAGCATTATTTTTCATCCTTGGGAGCACAGTTATGGCAAAACTGAAGCTTACCTGCTGCATTTTTAAATAGTTTATGCAGATTCCGAGTGTATCAACAGCTAGATGTTCTTCCACTTCTCTAAGCACTGAGCTACAAAAAGCTCAGTTGTGCACCTAAAAGTAGCAAAGCTGAACCTAAACACACACAAATATGAAGAGAAAAGACTAGAAGTGAAGCCCAAGAAGTCTGCACCGCTGCTTCTGTGTTCAGTGGCAGAAGACAGAAGGGAAGAGAGAGACATCCTCCTTCCAGCCTGTAAAACTTCAGCATTAATGAGATACACACGATGAAGAGGATTTAACATTTCCAGTTAATGATGAATGAGGCTGCCAAGGACAGGCAAATTGTCTTGAAGGTCTAAACAAAAAGCAAGAGTCAAAGACAATAAAAATACTGCATACCTAATCTTGCTCACAGGTGTATTATGATACAGAAAAAGATCTAGACATATTATGTTAAATATTTTTAAAAAGAATGTTTCTGCAATCATCCCCTCATTGCCAAGTATGAAAATTTGTGTATAACAACTTACTAAAACAACGATTAAGCATTAGTTTCCCCATCATGATATATAGGACCCACACTCAAATAAAGGTGAGTTACCCTTTCACTGAAATAGAAAACATTGCAAAGCCTTTTCAACCAGCAAAGACATATCCAGCACGGATGACTATACGTAATTCTTACAGTTTCTACAGCCATTGTGTGATTAGACCTGAGTTTGCGTAACTATGTCCTCTTCCATCATGGGAAGATCTGAAGGAGTATTACAGCCTTGAATTCTGCAGCACCTATATCAATAGATAGGAACGAGTAGAGACAATCTGCTGGTCACCACCAGAGCTGAGACATTCAACTTTCACACAATTTAAGAACAGGCATGAATAGCAAGCCAAATTACACTAGAGTTCTCAAAGTAGCCCACACTGTTAAAAGTGCATTTCCTTCTAATCTAGCAAAAGACTGAAATTTAATCCATCGTGCCATATCATTTATGTTTCCTGGGCTAAAGATAGATTTGAATGTGCATTCAGACTGAACATATTTAGCTGCACACAAACACAAGCGCAAAACAACCGTGCTTTGAGTAAGAGGTTATTGTGTTGCTCTCTAACATGCTTAATGCCACTACTTACCTAGGTATTACTAAAAATGCTCATAATTCAGTGAAGCCTTAGTACAACCAGTCGATGGATGGAGTGACAGTACTTAGCTCATTTGCCCAAAGTCACAGATGACAAAATCCAGGCTAGTACATTTAAATCCCCTGGCTCCCAGCTTGCTGCACACTTACCTTTACTTCATTATAAATTTACAAGAGTACAACTTGCCTTAAGTTATCATCAAAGTGGAAGAGGAGATCCACTCAGACCCATTCTTTGTATTTGCCGTGGAACACCTGGAATCATGTTAGCTTTATTGATATATCATGATGAAGCACTGAAGACAAATGAATAAGATGATATATATATATACACACTGTATATATATAAATATATATATAAATATATATATATTCATTCCCCAAATGCAAAAGGACTCCTCCTACGCTCTTAAGCCAGGATTCAAAAATCAAGAATAGCATGTTATACTCATGCATCATGATTTGACCATGGTTTTGTTAGCAGATACATAGGTAACAGAGGCAGTTTAATCACCAAAAGAAAACAAATAGTGTGAGAGGCATTTTCTAGCAACATTAGGAATACATAAATACTCTTCTGAGTTTTCCTGCTTTAAAGGAATCCGCCCCATGGCTTGGTCACATGACATCACGCAGTTTTACTATTCAATGTCTTAACTTCCCAAAAGCATTGCCATAGAAATTACCAGTCCTGGCACACAGTGCCACCTTGTGTTACAGTTTAGAAGTGAAAAAACTTGGGAAACTACATTTCACACTCTCATCCAACTTCCAGGGTGCTTAGTAGCTTTTTAAAACCACATGGGGCCATGTAATYAGCCTGCCTACTCTTGCACACTGTGCATGATCTAGCTCAGGTTACTACAAATGCAAGATCTCCATAGCCCCAAGAAACAGCACGGTGAGGCCAAGTTATTGCTCCCTTCCTCAGCTTGGAGCTATAAGAAAAAGAAAAATATGTAAGAGAAGTTACACGCTTCCCATGCCCGGGCTATATTTTGGAAAYGGTACTCTATCGGTCTCTAAGAGAAGTCTGAGGGCTGATTTACCTCTAGCAGCTGAGCTGAGCCTGCATCACACACCAGAACAGCAGCTCCCATGAGGGAGGGATTTGCAGCATAGACCCCGCAGAAACTGATACCAACCCAAGGCTTCTGCTTCACCTGGGCTTCACGAGACACCGAAGCTGCCAGCCACCACACGCGCTCAAGCCCAAAGCCAGCAAGACCAGCACTGTCACGCTGCACCTCGCAAAGGGCTCCCAGCACCTGCATAGTAACGAGCAGCATCTCTAGCCAAGAAAAGAGAGTTAGTGGGTTTCAAAGCTGTAGGGTCCTTTTACACATATGCTCTGTGCTAGCTTTCTTTTCTTTCTTGCTTTCTTTTTCTTCCTTTTTTTTTTTTTCTTAAAGGGAAAAAACAAAGGAGAGAAAATTGCTTTAGAATTTGGATCAATATGGTCACCTGGAAAGAAAGTTTGTTATCTCTACTCTGAATAGATAGCACATTATCAGAATAAATGAATAAACTTGCATAAGCACAGTATCTTTTCATAGGCGAAAATCTTAAGTTATCAAAAACTTTGCAMACTGTAAAGCACGACTATAATTTTGTTAAATATTTACCCAATAGCAGCATTGAACCTACCTTTTTTTTTTTTTTTTTTTACACTGACATGAAATTGGAAATTTCTGCATTATCTTTTTCCTTACAGAGTATTTGTTGAAATAGAAGCATTACAACAATTCACAGAATTTACAGACCTAATTCCAGCATTCTGCAGGAGCCTTTTTTTTAGCTCTAGCAAGCAGTGCTTGTTCCTCCCACCCAGTGAGCTGTATACGAATGTTCACAGAGGAGCATGCTAAATTAAGAAGCAATCACTGACCAGCTCTAACACAAGACGAAGTTCAGTTCAAAATACCATAATTTTTTCAATCTTTCTTTGCTCCCTTCCCTCCACCCAAGCAGAAAAAAGCAAGACACGGGTCTTCTGCCATACTAATGTATTCCATCTTTCAAAAAGAAAGACATGATTTTAATATTACTTAACAATATGTTAAAAAAGTAGCCAGATAGGCTTCAGTGTTAATACAATTATACACTCTATAACAGATTTGATAGTGTGAGTACTGTTCTTTTTTAAATTTTCTCATTCTGCAAGTATTCTTACACAAGCTGGCTACAAGTCAGAAAAAAAAAAATCAAAACACAAATAGCGTAACTTGTACACTCTTAAACAGTAGATTGTGAAAGAACTGAGGAGATACTTGTCCCATAAGAGCCTCTTTTTCATGAAGTCATGTCAGGAGGAATCTGGAGCAGATGAAAACACAACTGACTAGGTCCATTCCTCTGTCAGGAGTCAGAATGACAGAAYATAGCTAGATGCAGAAGTGACAGGAGCCACTGCAGATGATGCAAACTAGTATTTTGGCCTCCACTCAAGCCTAAGCATTTTAAAGTCTTTGAGGCCAAGGCATTCAGAAGGAGATGGAGAAGAGCTATTGCTCCAACTCCAACGGCATACAGCTACAATCAAGTAAGTCTCACTCACAGACTACAAGCACACAAGCTAACAAATTCAGGTAGAAAGTGGCAATTTTTCAGTCCGCAAGAATTATCAGGCCAAAGGGTTCAGTGCAGATCCACACAGCACTGGGGACAAGGCAAGGCAGCACTGGCTCAAGACCAGGTAAGCTCTCAGCACAGCAGGACAGGTAAGTGGAGTTGTTGCTCATCGATTCCTGCAGGGTTCCCTCCCCATCTCGTGTCATCTCAATGTGCAGCAAAGGTGGTTTTTTTCAAGCTAAAATTGGACCAGTTGATGGAAAGTCTCTGCCTTGTCTGTCTGGCAGAATCCAAGCAAAATCTGAAAGGCGAGAGAAAAAAAAAAGAATAAAGTGACAAAACGAAAGAAATATGCTGTAAATCACAGATATTATCCTTTTTTTGGAAGAAGAGCACCCATTCATAAGGATAAAACCTCTTAAAAACACCTAAACACAAAACCACTTTGTCCACTCAAGTGGATTATGAATCAGTTACTGCACACAACAAATGTTTTATCAAGAGTAACCAAGAGAAGCAGCAAGGCACAGTGCATGTTGAAGAGCACAGAAGGCAGCTGAATGCCAGCCAGAAAGAGCTGACACTGCTGTATTCCCCAAATCCTTGTACCAGCAAGGCTGAACAGCAGGTAACACGTACAGCAGAACCACTGGAGGCAGGGCATGCTGCTCCTCCTCTAACCCTCCTTACAACCACTGCAAGTTATGCTTGATACAAGCACCTAGGAGAAAGACGGTTGCATAAAATAGAGCAGATAAATAGTCTGTAAATCAAGAAAAGAAGTGCCTTTAGAGCAAAAAAACCTACTAAGTAGCTGTTACAATGCACATTTCATAGAATGCACGTTTCTGGAACCACATTTCGAAGATCAGAGCATGCTAAGCAGCAGGTACCTCAGTGAGGATTAGTTCACATTGAAGTCTTTTATCAAGGCAAGGTATCGCCTGCTTAGGCTAAGAAATTTCATAACATCAAATTAATGACCATATGACACCCTCCCTGGAAGGGCACATAGCTTCCACAAAAAAAAAGAAAGCCAAATGAAAAGTAGTAGATAGGAGAGAATTAGAGAAGGTATAGAGAAAGACTAGAAGAATAGATTTATTTTGCTTTTTCTATGCTAAACTTAGAAGTAGCTTGCTAAATTAATTTTGAAGTTAGGCCGTAATTAATGCATCCATCTATTATCCTGATAAGAAGCAAGCAAAAAAGATGATGATTAACAAAGTATCAGTAAAGCTCATGAATTATACAACTCAGTAAGCCAGTATAACTCTGTTACAGTGTTATTAAAATGAGCAGTGCAGCTAGAATCCTGGAATTGTATTGGAAAAAAATATCAAACTATAGAAAGTGTGCATGTTAAGTGTGTCTTTACTGCATAAATAGTTGTTTTTCTCCCTGAAAGAGGATCTTTGAAGCCATTTCAGTCACCTCTTATAATCAGATATGCATTAAAGAAACTGGACAGAGAGCAAGCTACACTCGCACAGCCCTTTTAATGGATGAAAGTAAAAGAGTGGATTACATCCATCATTATGAATCCATTACAAAATAGTACTGCTAAAGTTTTTAATTGCTCATTTGGAATMATGTGTGATGAATTAATGTCCAAATTTAGGCTGAATTCCTACAGCTAAGATACTTTGCTAGATTTCTTCTATTAAGGAGTAAAAAGAGCTGGTGAGACTTTTTTTAATGAGTGGTTTTAACACTACAGATATGCAAGCTCTAATGAACCTTCAAATATTCCATGAAACCTGTAGCAAAGTGCTTATGCTATAGCAACATTAGCATTATATTTAGTATATGCTACATTTCACCTATAAAATCCACATTTATGTTAAAAAATACTTTAATAAGCACTATTTTCCAAGGCTTACTCAGAAAAATCCATATTAAGAATCTGAAACACGCACTGCTGAAAATGGTATCTTCTATCCAATTTTAACACCACTATTAAATCACATCCAAATTTTGCATAGATATGATGCAGAACAGGCACTGTTGTAAGCATTACTTCCCTAACATATAGCCAACTAAAATCGTATAAAAATAGCAGTTTCAAACCCATATTTTAATGAAAAATTGATCTTAAAAATCCYTTCTAAATAAATGCTTTTAGCTTTCGTGAAATACAATATGATTCAATTCAGTATTTAATTGTAGGGAATAGATTTGTTTGTAATGTTTCAGAAGTTCTAGATATTGTGCTGGATACTCATGGCAAAGTAGGACACCCAGCCACCAGTGAAGGATACAAATGTGACTACATTTGGGTCTTATGGAAGAACATGGGCTACATTATGTAAACATGAGCTGTCTGCTCATATTTGAAAATTTAAGGTAACTAGTATGTCGCACAAACACCAAAAGCAACTGAAATGCACATAAGAGGAAAAAGAATTGCATAAAGATCAACTCATTTTATTCTTTTTGTGGTCTTGCAGCAGCAAGCATAGGCAAAAAGACACTTTTTATGCTCAGTATAAAAGCTGGCATCTACAGTTGTTTCACTGCTAATGCATGTATGGAATAAAATTGCCAATACCTCCTATGAGGATAATCAGATAAGATTTGAAATAACCAACCCTGATGAAATAACCTTCCTGAAACTAAGTTCCCAAATTTAAAATGTGAAGTTTTCTTTGCAAAATCCTTGCATCCAGAATAGTATTTTTTAACACTAGCCAGTAATTGGTCTCTGCAGASAATTTAAAAAAGTATGCAGATTTTGCTTATAGAAAAGAAACAGATAAAATGTAGCTGAGGATACTCCAAAAGACTTGAYGAGAGCTTGGAGTACTGAGATGATTCTGGCACTCGTGTATTTCTACTGCTTAGCTCTGATTCGTGCCCACAGATCTCAGGCTTTGTCTCTTGCAGGATCCAGAATATCAGCTGCAACAGAATTTGAGATGTTGCAACACAAGCTTTTATGCTAAGAGTTACTTATCAAGCCTGTTCTTTTTAAACCGTGGCATTTGGGAAGAAGCACAACCACTGTGTGTGTAAGTGTTACAGCACTTTACCTTTTAAAATACTCCACTTCTCGCTCCGTTTCATCCATTTCCACACTGTCTAGATCAATGTCTTTGGGTAGAAACACATCATCTACAAAGTGAAAAGCATTAGACCAAATTAGATTCACTGGGATGGGAGGAAGAAAGGACAAAGCTGCAGGAAGCTGCATTAAAGACATTCTGTGGAGAACTGCCTGAACTTCAGAGGTTACTCATTAAAAAWAAACCATGTTTAAGCTAAATTATTATGTATATTTGAGAAGGTATTTCAAAGAAACCCTAYACCCTGGGCCTCTGCTCAGTTTTGAAGGAGTTGCAGTGRCAGCAAGCAAGAGAAAAATCAGTAYGAATTTGCTGATTACCCAGGTTACAGAAGGTGCCATGAGTTTGAGTCACACGTGAAAAAGGGGCAAACTACTCAAAGAGGCTCAGTGAATCGGGTAGCACAAACGTACCAAGAATGAGCATGGGTGAACAATGTTTTTCTGCCTGAGATTTTGTTCACCCTGCTACTAAAATATGTCAGCTTTAGAAACTATTTTAAAGAGGTAATTATAAAGTAAAATAGTTCAGGAACTAGGGCTCTGCAGAGCTGTTGTCCTGGGATGTTTATCATGTGTCAGTGAAGAGCAAATCAAGTCAGAGCTACTTCCATTTGAGATTTTTTAAAAGCATTTTTTTAAACATATTTAAATATGGTCTAAACTTARGCCCTCAGCTATAGCAACCAAATCTGTTAGCATATGACACCATCTCAGTACATGGTCCTTTTTTCTACATACTTTCTAAAAAAAGCTTCAAAAACTGTTAAATTTTGAAGAAGCCAATTTGAGAATTTATTTTCCTCCCTGTAGCCTCCCCTCCTAAAATTACTCCACAAACACACTCCACCCTCGGTCCTGCAGCCACTCCAGAATGTGTTGCAGCAAGGGAGAGCCTCAGCGTAACTGAACATGCCGCATGTGCCAAGATGCTCCAGAGCCCCTGCGTTCATGGCAGTGAAAGGACCTTTTCTAAAAATGGTTCTGCTAATTCAAGAAGTTACATTTTTTTTTTTTTCCCTTGCAACTTCCTGCTCAAAAACTAGAAAGCCCTGGAAACACAGCACTATAGTCCTCATTTTCTTCACTCTCTCCAAAACAAGGAGCTGGAATAGTCTGTCAGATGCAGCTTCTTTAAGAACTGGAGACCACAGCAGAAGGGACAGTGCTCACTGCCCAAACATTTCATTTGCAAGCTCAGTCAAAAAGCAGCTTTTTAACTCTGGAGCTCTTCAGTTTGACCAACATGCAGCAGAAATCGTGAAAATGAGAAGAGTTTTAGAAAGACAGAACTGCGGGTCGACTCAGCCCTGGAGAGTGAAACCGCATCGGAAAACAGGTTTTACACCCAGTTTTTAAGGAAAGGAGAAAACAAATAAACAGAGTACTTCATGAAGAAAACCCTGAACTAAAATACTTGTTCAAGCAACTATCAGAAAAACAATCAAAAATCTGTTAAATTAACACAGACAAGGAAAGCACGTTCACCAGGAAAAAAAAGATCTGTCACTACTTAAACAGCATCCCATTACAAGTTTTTACAAGTTTTGGTAAAAAAATAATGAAAAATAGTAAATGAGCTTTTGTATTTWCTTTGCTGATAAATGAAACTAGTACAAAAAGACACATTTGCAACTGAGAAAAATGCATGCTTACACAAGAATAAATAGTAATCGTTTGACTGTAGAATCYCTGTGCTTTCCCTGCACAAAATGAGTGAGACCAATATTTGGTGCTGTACCCTCAACACTATGGGATAAATGACAGTGTTTTCAAAAGAAATTCAAAATGAATTTTGGCATGCTATTGAATTAAGTAACTGCTTAAGCAAGATACACTACACTGAAAGGCCTGGCTTTATTTAAACTGTTTCCTAGAAAAAGAAAAAATATACTGCTTTATTTGTCTTTTCAAACACTGTACATCTCATTACTAAAATCATATTTACTAAAAGCACCTAAGTAACTTCAGATCCAGAAAACAAACTARAGACCTCATTAGTAACTTGAGTTTTCCTGACTAGGGCTTTTCATCTTCTCTCATCATACGCTGATTGACTGAAGATGAAGACTGCCGACTTTTGGACTCAAATGGTAACAATAAATGAAGTCCAAGTTCTTTTTAATGTACTTACCAATGGAATTGTTGACTTTGTCTCCTTTCTTCTTCTTGTTTTTCTTGTTCTTGCCCTTTGGCTGAGGGGAATCTGCAAGTATTAGCTTATTGTTCTGCTGCTGCTCACTCGGCGAAGGGGACTCACTCGTGACAGGGGCTTTCTCTTCCTTGATGTGGTTCAACTGCTTTTTGTTGTTGTTGTTTAATTTCTTCTCCTCTTTCTTAGGCTCTGCAAGCGTTGGGAGCTCTGCTACTTTTGCTTTGGATTCTATTTGGTTTCTGGTTTTAGTCTGAACCTCAGCTGCTTTGGGGGATTCAGCAGGCTTTTTCGCTGGTTCAGCGCACGGTTTGTTTACCTGCTTTAGCTTCTGCTTGCTGTTTCCTTCTTTATGTTGATGCATAATGTCAAGCAGAAAAGAGAGGGGCTCATGCTGTTTTACACTGCCCTCTTTCTGATAAAGCAGCTTTGAGTCTCTGGTATTTACGGGGTTGGATAGTTCACAGCCTGACTCGGAACCCGGTCTCTGCTCCGTATGATTCACGTGTCTCGCCAGGGACCCAGGAGAGGTCTCAATCTTTTCCGACTGCTCGAGGGTACCGTTCTGAACGTCTCCGGGGGCACCTGGGACAGCCTCCTTCACCGCCTGGCAGTTCTGAGGTGGCGCTTCCGCCTTCTGACATTCCTTACTCGTCCGATCCTTCTTCTTTTTCTTCACAGCCCGCAACTGTTGAAGCTCTTGAAGACGCTGTAATTCTTGTTTCAGCCTCTCTTCCTCCTCCTCCTCTCGCCGCCTCTGCTCCTCAAGCAACTGGTGATGCTCCCTTTCCCGGGCTTCTGCTTCCAGCCGAGCCTTTTCCTCAAGCTACAAAGCAATAACATTTGTAAGAGAAGTGACAGACTTGGAAAATGAAACTTTTAGGATTACTAGTTTCCTCTACAGACRTTGCCAGTCTTGGAATGCTCACGTACCAACACATAAGAGGCTTGCCACAGCAAGCACATAACCATTTGTACACAAGCTGCCACTGGAAGTACATGCTTTCAGCCATAAGCCATAATCTTTTAAGGCATTTCTCCCAGCAATTATTGCAAGTGCCTAAAACTGTGCTGTGCATCAATGATTTACTTATTCCATCAGTAAAATGATAGTCAAAACACTCAGAGCAACCATGCCCCTGTATTTTCTTGCTTAGTTAGAAGGGCCTGTATGGGATGCCTTATTCAGTTTTAGAAGTCATGCAAAAAATCCCAAAACACTCCAAAAAGCCTCCCGTTTTTTCCTTTTTCATTCACACTGCATTCCTTGAAAAAAGTGAATTTTGCTTTTATTGTTTAAAAAACTCACTAAACTCTCAAGATGCTGAGCAATGCTATGGCATGAACATAATGGATAAAACTTGTAGACATTACATCTTCCAAACTCATGGGGGTACTTAAGAACAGAGATCTAATGCCAGCAAACAAATCCACAAACATAAGTACTCACCTTGAGATCACAAAATGTTTTTATCGGAATTCAAAAAGATTTTGGAAACCTGTCTGCTTATACCTTGAACTTCACACATAAATTCCAGTATGAACAACACATTTCCTGCTTGTTCAGCAGCACAGTAACTTTTCTGCATTAACTTGGTAAATGTAGTTCTCAAAACTAACTTTTTAAAAACATTTCGGCCAATTTCTGTTGGAAAACAATCTTTATTTTTTTTTTTTTCCCTCCTCTCTGCAGCTTGACACTTCACTTTGGCTCTCGTGGCATCAGATGGCACAGCATTTAACCTGCCTGAGTCGGGACAGCAAGGTGCCCAGCACCATCTTTCCAAGAACAAATCTTGATTTTTCCACCATCACGAGTGCATCGTGCTTATATTCCCCGGCTTCCTGCAGAGATACTTCAGCATTACTAAAATTCCCATGAAGAAATGCTAGTGCTTTTTAACACCCTCCCATTTTTATGACTATTCTACAAAACAATCACTTTTAACATTTCTGATACTTAGAAATAACTTTCTAAGGTGTGGGAAAATCCAGTATAAAGCTGACCTGCAGCAAAACATATGACAAGGACATTGTGAGGAATCTTTCAATTCTACATGGTTTCTAACATAACACCACAAAGGCAAGCTGGCTGTGGATGGGTAAATTGGCAGTGTAGCACTAGCTACCTAGAAATAGTTTAGGCCATTATGATCTGTATAGTCAGCATAGGGTGGTATGCTTGCAGAAAGCACACAAAATACACTTTTAAATCCAAAAAAAATATTTTGGGGCAAGCATACTCTGTATCTTACCTTCCTTTGCTTATGTCTTGCTCGCTTGGCTGCCCGAGAGCTGCTTACTGGTTTGGTTTCGGAGCTGTTTATAAATTGTAGCAAGTCTTCCACCTTCCGATGGTCAACGACACTTTCCCTTTCAGAGATCTGATCTGGTTTCTTCGGTTGTTCCTCTTTCCTTTTTGTCAGACGTAAACGAAGCTTTTCCCGCATCTCTGCGTAATTTCTACTGGTTGGTGCAGCTGGTGGCTGAAGGACATGACATTCATTGACCAGATGCAAAAAAATTCATTTCATATRTCTAGTATTTTGAAACTTCAGAAATACTCAAGTAATTTTGAAGGTCTGAACCTGCATAACTAATGCCATACTGTTTGTGGGTGTATTTAGAGTACATTTACCAGGCAACAGAGCTGCCAGACTTGGGGCTAGCTCATGAACGAGCTTCTCCAGCTGGAAGAGTGACCAGCCTTGCAGAGGAAATGCACAGTGCACAGGGRAGAAGGCTCGGGGAAGCCTTTAAGGCAAAAGGAGAGTTTTCCTGGGATCCCTGCAACCATTTGACAGTTCATTTGCTGCTGTTTCCATCTGCTACTSAGGCAGCTCCCGAGTTTGGGCTGGCTGGGACTCTGGGCTGTAGATGTGAAGACTTCACCTCCCTGCAGGGAGGTGCAGCAGCATTGCAACTCGTTGTCGCCGCTGCAGCAGGAAACCTCGCTTCATCTTCCACCTCTTTGGATTCCCATCCCTGATCCCGACTCCCAGCTCCTCGTTCCTCCTCCCTCCTGCCTGTCCTACCCCTCTGGGCCCCAGGCGGAGGCCTATCTGCTTGAAAACAAACAGTTCAACTTGCTCACTAAACCAGGAGACCCAAGATCTAACATAAAAATTAAAGAAAAAATTTAAAACTTTTTTCTTCCAAGTGGCATTCTGCCACTTCAGCAAATTGAATAATTTACTATGCAAAAAGTAGCATCTGCTCAATGTAAATCAATTCACAGTCACAGAAAGATCATGGGTGGGAACAGACAGGAGGAAAAGGGAATCCCTCCCTGCTCCTTTCAGCCACAGGAAGGGGSCTTTTAATTCACCACATGCCTGAAGGTGAAACTGCCCCCACACCAAAGAACTGGCCAAATAGAGCTTTTATTTCAAATACGAAAAAAAAAAATTCCCAAAACAGTTAGTGACCTGATTACTGAAACAGACTTTTTAAAAGAAATGCAACTGAGTTTAACACTAAAATATAATTTTAAGAAAAAAGTGACAACTTTTAGCATTTCATTTGTGAAAATGAGCAAATAGGAACATGAGACGATGCTAGTTACTTTAGGAGTTTAACTTAAAGGTGCTTCAACAAACATCTGAAAACCTAAAACAAAGAATATAGAGAAAAAGAAGATGCACACCGTAGTATCTTATAATTTCTACAAAGTTTATTTTAAATGCAGAAACAAAGTCAATACCTATCAAATGAGCCAGTTAAAATTGTTTGTAATAGTGTGGATTTTCGCTTGATAAAAGTATATTTAGATCTACACTACTAAAGCTGTGGCAAAATAACTTATCTTTTCAAAAAATACCAAGTGACTACTTTGAGGACTCAGATTTTTTAAAAAAAATCCAAAGTCATTTGTAAAACACCCTGTATTAAGAGAACCTTTATCCAAATTCAAGCAATAAGCAGACTATTATAGTTGAGCCCATGAATTCTGTGAAGTTACTTAAATGGCTGAATGCCTCTGCTTGCCGTTTCAGAGATAAACTTGGTGAAGTTGCTTCCTAAATCTTTTACTCATTTTTATTGCTCTTGAACTACTTTCATTSGAAAGGTTTGTTTTTATTTGTTAAATTCAAAGATGAAAATTCCGTTCTACCTATGCTTCTAACTTCCTTCTAAGCTCAAAAGCAARCTTCATCCCTGCCTCTGTAGGTGCACTCTAGTAAGTCATGTGCAAGAGATGACAAATAAGTGACAAGAAAAASATAGTAGAAGAAAATGCAACAACTTACTCCTCCGTGGCCGAAGAACTCACAGTAACAGCAGTCACAGTATTTTCCTTCCTTCTGATTTGTTGATGTTGAGGTACTGGAACTATGCTCTGAGCAGCTATCTTCATCTTGGCTCTCCTCTCCATCATACTGTTGATGATCATACGTGTTACTGTTCTCACAGCGATGGCCCTCACAATCTGGATCACTATAATAAGAAAAAGCTTATGAAAATTCTACATTACATTACCCAAAATACTTCAAGAAAACATATATACATACACACACCACCCCCCCTCTACTTCTGCCAGGAACAGTGACTCAAACTGTGTTATCAGCCACCAGTGATGCCACAAACCCTAAATTTCAGAGTAGGTTGCAAATGGAGAGGCTCAAAACCAAACAGTCAAGATAGAGGAATGCATGGGAAAATGATTTAGGAAGACTCATTAAGTGACTTAGTGAATGAGCAACCTAGAGAAGGAGCTTGGAACTGTTCATCCTGGCTTTAAACATGTAAAATATTGTAAAAGTGGTTATTTTATTTTTTACCGTGAAATAGTTTTCAAATTGTGGTCCATATGATCACTTGTGGTATGGTACCTATGCAATTGCAGAATATCTGATTTATTTCTACAATTCCCTAGCTTGAATCTATTTTAATCTTTCAGGTCCATGTTCAAGAAAAAATACTAGTATTCGTCTTCCCTAAGCAGATACCTACAACCTTTCTACATCCGAAACTCTGCATAACAGTACATTCAACATAACTATTATGACAATTTTAAAGGAAGATCATGTCCMGTTCTTTCAATTGTAGAAATTACCAAAAAAGTCCCACATCCCAATATTTAGCATTAATATCTCTGTTCTTTTGTTAGAAAGAGGYGAACATTAAATCTTTAAAAAAAAAAAAAGCCAAACCCACTCATTATATTTGAGTCTATTTTATCCAAGGAAAGGAGACCTCTAGCTGATGATGACAATACTACTTAGTGCATCAGACCAACTCCTCCCTCCCTCAACCCTGCTTTTTGAGCCCTCTGACCCATTTCAAATTGTAATGCAGCTCCAGACAAATTCCACAAAAAATCAGAGACCAGGACAGGAGGTAAGAAGTGCTCAAAATCCAATCTCCCAGAGAGGGCAGAGAAATGCACAACTCTGTTATGCTGCTGCTTTGCAGATCGCCAGTCACTCAACATTTTGGTCAGCCAATTTGGCCAGCCCTGGCCTTGCTGTTTCTTGCCTGTTGGGAGTTAGTGTGACAATACCCACTGGAAGCGAATGGGATAGCACGTGGCACGGGATAATGGATCCGATCCCACAGAAAATGCAGCTTCATTAATTCCACCGCTCCGCAGAACAATTGCTAGATTGAGCAAGCAGGGCACCACACAGTTATTCTTTCCCCTGATAGCACATTTGCATACCCCTGGTCTGTAGAGCCTGCAATCACTGGGTTTGGGTTCTCTCCCGGTTTGCTTCTTACATCCTGATAAGGCTGCAGAATATCAGCACCAGGCTGATAACCATTGGGCTTCTGCTGCACTAAATAACCTGCACAGTTATTTATTTTGTTTTAACTTCAGTAAAAAATAGTCAATAATGGAAATAAAGGTACTTCAAGAAGCAATCTGAGTATGCAGTTATTGAGCTCTGCCTAAACCTCACATCATCTCTTGAGAACTCCTGCAGAAGTCAAGAAGCTACATTCTTAGCAGCCACCAGTACAACCCTGCAGGCAGGAGAGCACTCAAGGCTGTGAGTGCTTTCCATTCAACAGCTTTCCTGGTGTGCTCCTGATCCACAGGCATACGGGAGAGCTGCAACATTCCCAGGAGGAATCAGGCCTCCAAACACCTTCAGAGGCATATCCTTCCATACTGCAGCCCTACAAATGGCGGGATTGACGCTCACCACTTTGAAGTCAGAAAAAGAGTGTTACTATGTGGCACCTTGAGGACGGCATGAGACCTTTTTACAGTTTGAAAAATCTGCCAGACTTGCTTTTTCCCAGCTTTTTCACATCCGTTTGCCACATGGTGTCAGAACCACAGAAAGCAAAGGCACTAGGAACCTTAACTCTTATCCTATCATAAATAAGAAGGAAAGTCAAGTCAACTTACCTGCAGACACTTGGGGGGGCACTTACAGAGCTGTCTGTGGTTGAAGTAGGAGGTGCAACCGTAGTAGGGCAAAGACCTGAATGAGGATCCACAAATCCAGGGGCTGTTGCAGCAGTTTTGGGGAAAGAAGGAGCAGCAAGATTTGGAAGATGCGGTGTAGAAGCCGGAGACAGTGCAGCAGGAGACAGTGAAGGAAGGGATGCTAAACTGGTGGGACTATTTCGTGGTGCAACTGGTGCAGAATGTCTATGGTCCTCTTTATTAATATTGTGGAACACCTCACCTAAATTGGGAAAAGTAAGCAAGTGCTTAATATTAAAAAAGTCTCCATTAACTAAGTCCTCAAAAAAAAAAAAAAGATAGAATAAACCAAAAACAAACAGTCAAAGAAACACCCCAAAACACTCAAATTGCCAGATGTTCTCAGCTTCTATAAAATTCAGGCAGTATTTCAACACCTCTCTACTACTGGTCCCAAATCCATTAGGTTTGCAAAAGACCTTGAGGACTTTTCCTGTGGAAAGCTTTCTGACCAAGACGTAAAGAGTCTACAAATCAAAAGTAACAAGAAGGCTGATTAAAGATCTATATAACTTAAATGAATACATAGATCTTTACACATCTTAGATAAACATGCTTGAATTCATCCACAAACTGTGTGCAAAGTACAAGTCCTTACCTATGGACGAGGGTCTCTTGGATGACACTTTAAACTGGTTGCTGCTCGACTGCACTGTAGTAGCTGTGCAGGAGACAGAAGACGTGGCAGAAGAGGTTGCCATGACAACCTTATTAGCTTCCATAAAGGCATCCTGGAAATTGTACAGACATTTCTTCTTTGCAGCACTTTTTTTCTCTTTGCTGTCAGTAACTGCGGTTGCTTCGTTGCTAGATGTAGTAGGAAGTGCTTCGGGTCTGATTTCTGAGAGCGCTGGTGCTAATATATCACTCCCTTTAATTGAAACACACATACTAAATAAGACTTACAGAATTACAGAACTGGTTTTATGACATTTAGAGTTAACTATTCAATAATGTAGATGCAATACTACAAGATAAGCAAGGACATATTGCTAGCACTAGCCTGGCAGGATTAGGGGAGTCATGTTTTTTTCAATGATCACAGCTGTAACCAAAAACACGAAGAATGCCAGTATCCGCAGCGCAACGTAGCCATGCAACAAGTATAACACAAGCAGAAACAATCTATATATCCTACCATGAATGAAAACTCATAAATCTAATCTATATTTATCAGTAATTCCAGCTAATTAGTGTAATGCTATTGTAATTTGACCTGCCACACAACACTGGAAACCATTTGTTGGAACAGCTACATTTGAATAGGGATAAATTCTATTGGGGAGCTTTAGGGGGTTTTTTTGGGTGTGGTTTTTTTTTTTTTTTTTTTTTTCCTTTTGACTGCCACTTCAGTAGCTTGACAAGTTAGCAGCATAGCAGACAAGCTAATACAAAAAAAATCCTGCTTTCATAAAAGTCATGTTTAAAAAAAAAAAAAAAAGTATTTGCCATCATGCAAATAGGAAGCTACACGTACATGCTGTTGTTTTGCTATTTGCTGATGCACTCTATTTCACTCTGATTATTAGTATTTCCAAAGGCTTACTAGCTTTCATGTGCCTTTTGCTAGATTCAGGCTTCTCTATATGAATGAAAGTGTAATTATTTCTCCTCTTCTATAGGAAGGAGGAGAATACAGAACAATATTATCAGTGCTTTTACAAGTCTGTAGAGTAACCCTTCATGGTAAAAGACCAGAAGTTATTTAAGTTTCCCTGCAACTTACAAATCCTCGTAACTTTGAACTCCTGAATCCTCTGCAATGACCCTAGATGAAAAACAACACTATTCTTTAACTTGGGGCATCCTCTCCCCAGCACTAAAAGGCTTCCTCTTCAATTTTCATCCCTCCCTGATGTAGAAATGGCAGCAAATCTGTGCCAGAACTCCTCTTACAAGAGCACTGTGACAAATTCCTGGAAAAATAAAAGTGACACACTCCATCTCAAAATATAGTCTCTTAACTGCTCAGTGTGAAGTAACAACAAACCCTCACCAGGAATTGTATCAGGCAAAAAAGTAGCAGGATTCCAGTTCTTGTCATTCATCATTTCTGATCCCCAAAGACTTATAAATTTAGAACTATTCCAATCTGGAGTGCTCCCAAAACAGCTTGGATAAATATGATCTTGGAGAGATGCATTGAATACTTGATGCTTGTTTGTATGATTCTGAACTGGAGCTGGTGGTAATGCCTACAAAAATAAAGAGTATTTCCACATTAATATTCTGTTTGCTTGCACAGTCACTCCAACAGCAATAATCATAAACTCTTCCAATTGTGAAAGGCATTATAAAAAGCAATATAAAAAAATACTTCCCAGAAAGATAAGAGGGATTTTTTTGACATTCAATATAGGTCACACACACTACACAGATTTTATATATATATACAGAATATATCTGTGTAATATATGTATATTTAAAATCACAGATATTAGATTAAGCTAACAGATGAATGCAAAAGCTATTCTCCAAAAATATTTATGTTGATATAAATTGGTAAATCTTAATTTTTAAATTAAAAAAGTATTTATATGAACACTGACCTTATAAAGAATCCTTACTTTCAACACCCCCAAAAGGCAAAAACTACCCYGCGTGCCACTGTCATCACTACCACAGCAAATAACTGTGATAAAGGATTTACAAACGTTTCAGGATTAGACATAAGCACCACATAAACCGACACAAAACATGTATGAGCTCAGCACATCATTCCAAAGTAGCCTATATGGGTATATTGGTAAGAMGACGTATGAAGAGCTTCCTAACTTAACAAACAACAAATATGCCATTTTACTCTAACAAGCAACTAAGAAAAACAGAGACAACACACTTCTTTTTATWTTGTTTTACATAGGCAAGTTCTTATCTTTCAACCCTTTTTTCCTGGCTGAAGCTGTTTATTTGTATTCTAAAATGAAACTTTCCTCTAAAGACCTACTGATTGCATTGCCCAGTGTTAAATTACTGTCACCATTAATAACATGAGGAAAAGMTATTTTTCTTCCTATTCTTGCAGAATATTTGATGCAATGTAAAGCTACACAAATGCAGGTTCTGCTATTAAAAATCTCAGCTGAGGCAAATAACATTTCAAGCACTAATGTCAAAACAGCCATGGCCACAAAAGCTTTTTATCTGCCCAGTCTCCTTTTATTCTACAGGARGATCTTCATTATCTGGCTAACAGTAAAGGTAGGACAGGCTGGAATATCCCAAATAAAGGAAAACTTGGCTAACGCCGGTACAAAGAAACACTTGACAGGGACAGAACAGCCCATCTATGATGAACCAAGCCCGAGCCAGCAAGGCTAATCAGGCTCTTTCACTACCAGCTCTGCTGAGTTCAGCTGGCTCTTCAAAGGTGAAAGGCTCCCTAAAGCTTCAGCTTTTGCATATGTCTCTAGTTCCAGCACAGTATAAACATAGAGAAGTTCAGGTGCTGGGCTGGAGTTAATGGCTCRGCACGGGGCTCGCAGGCAGCCCTGGACACAGCATGGCAGACGCTCCTCCACACAAAGGGCTTTTGAAAGGACAGGCAGCAGAGACCAGGGCACTGCATGAGCTGGAGCTCAAGCGYGCTCCTCTAAGGGAAAGGAACCGAGGGCTGGAGGAAAAGCAGAAGGTGGGGAAGAACCATTAGGGATTCAGAAGGGCCGTGTGCAGTTGAGAAAGGGCCAACTGGAGCACTGCAGGTAAGGAGCTGGTGTGCTGCAACAGGAACAAGAAAGGGACACCAATAAGGCAGGAAAAACAGAAAACAGTTATTAGGAAGGAGTGTAAGCAGCAGCCTAAGAGTCACATCAGTGAGCTCATCTACTCTCCTTGCAACTACCGGATCACTAGACCAGATGTAAGGAAGATGAGAAAAATATGTACCTAATGACAAAGCCTTTGACCCCTCTAGCAGCAGCCCACAGTTTGACTGAATGAAAAACAATGTGAAACTGCACACGTAGTATAAATTCCTGCCTTCAACTCACACGTCTCCTGAAAAACAGTCACCTGGTCCCAGTTCTTGTTTCCTTTCTCCTTCTTGTTACTTGAATGCTTTAAGTAAAAGAATTTTGCAGACTTGCATTCCCTCCAAGGACAAAACCAGTTGTAAGTAGATCTGAAATCTCAATTTTCCTCAAAAACAAACCAATATCCCCCAATTTTAAGCTGGAAACCCCAGGGTAGTATTGCCAAAATAGAAGGTTAAATTTTGATCTCAATATAAATGAAGATTTCGTTAGTCTTATTACATTGACTAAAGCACCATTATTTTTTCCCTGCTTCTTTTAATTCCAAATTATTTCTAATAAGGAAATCAGCAGCCACTTTGACAAAAGCTACCACTAGCCCTGCAGTATGAAGCTTTGCCAGTTCTGGGCTATTCCCTACCCTTCACAGCCCCCTCCCAAAACCTACCATGAACAGACCAAAATCTAGAGCAACTTTTATGGTTTCACGGACACTTGGCCGGGCCAGTTTCTACCAACATACAGTACTTTTCCTGGGAGCACAATACACTTGTGCTGGGAGTCTCACCTTATTGTGTGTGAAGGGAGAAGCTGTATACAAGGTGGGATGGATGAGTGGACGGGGCAGATGGGGAATTGTATGCAATGGTATATGTCCATGGATGTGAGGATAAAGATGAAGTGCAGGATGTGCAGGTTTTTCAGGATTCATAAACTGATGGCCAGCAGGCAGGCGTCCAGCTGCAAGTGCAGAGGCTGTTAGACCTGAAGCTTCTTGTTTGCAAACATGACATTCACATGCGTTTGGACCTTGGTCAGCCTGTAAGAAAGAAAAAAGATGATCAGTCTACTTGACAGACAAAATCAGGTAGTTGTGCCCAACCTATCTCTATAATAAGTATGAACATTATATACAAATGTATGTATATAAGTGACTAATTTCAAAATTTTCCTGGTATATGTATGCATATATATATATAAAAACAATATGCATTAAAAAATAGTAAAAAAGGGTTTATCAGCTGGAAGGGTTGACAATTTCAAGTTCTGCAATAGGAAGCCTGTTCCCTTGCCAAGAAGCCAAGGGAAAAGATCCTTCCTTTCTCCTCAGCACTGATGAGACACCTTGGAGCGCTGAACTCCCTGGGACACAAGGCATAGACACACACGGATGTACTGAGGGAAGTCCAGTCAAGAGCCACAAATGTGATGAAGGGATTGGAACATCTGAAATGTAAGGAGAGGYTGAGAGGGCTGGGGTTGTTCAGCATCAAGACAGAAGACTTAGGGGGTTCTATCTATGTATGGAAACACCTGATTTGGGAGGGGTAAAGGAGGAGGAGCCAGGTTCTTCACACTGATGCCCAGGGGAAGGACAAGAGGCAATGGAATGCCTTGTTGAAATGCAGGAAATTCCATATGAATGTAACAAAGAGTTGGTGGGGTTTTTTTTTTAAACTATTAGGATGATAGAGCACGTAGCTCTGAGTCGCTGCAGAGTGTCCTCGCTCCACRTCCTAGGAGATGTTCAAAACCCAACAAAACCGCATAACTGGCCACAACACTAAGCAACCTGCTGTAGCTCCCCTGCTTTAAACAGCATGGGTGGGCTACRTTTTATCAACATATCAGCCGTGTGAAATCGACACCTGAAGAGAATTTTCTACTGATCTCAAGGTATCATTTGCCTCTGTCATTTTAAGAGGATTCACCATTTTGCTGAAAACAGGTTCAATATAACTAACATATTTCACGTTTTAATGGAAGGAAGATATTAATTCAGACAGCTGAAAAATATTTCAGGTATTATAAGCACTTACTGACAATCTCATATATTTTAAAAAGTTTAAATATTTAAAGTTGAAGATATAAACGCACTATCACTTAAATAGCCACACGTACAAAAAGGGTCTGTTCCAGATTACTATACCTGCTGACTGGGGTAAGAAGGTGGTGGACTATCCATTTTTGCTTCATCTTTCCTTAATGCCCTTTTTCCTAAAGGCATTTCTTCCTTTTGAGTTCCTGGTGGTTCACCACTGCTCTCCCCATCTGCTTCTTCATCATCTGCTTCTGAGGAACTGCTGCTAGTACTGCTCACCTGAGGGGACTGGACAACATTAACCCATTAATTCAAGTGAAGGTTGAGCTATTCGCTAGAGAGTACCTCCATCTGTCAGAGCGGGGACACTGTAAAGGTTGTACCTCTTCTTTCAATGCCATGTTTTCACCTCCACCGTTGAGCTCACTGTGAATTCCGTTCATGTTGGCTACCACCTCTGCATCGTCATAATTATTCAGGGGGTAGATATCAGCAAATTTTGCTGAGAGTGGTGCAACATCTTCATCATCACTACCACTGGAGACAGAAAAGAAGAGGTTTATACAAATCACCATGCTCAGTAACCTCAGTGAAAGCATGGAAAAATACAAAGATGAAATGAACTTGAGATTATCGTTCTTACTAAAAGTCCAGTTGGGAGTTAAAGCACTGCCTGAAGTTGCTTATCTGCACTTATTTAAGGGAAAAAAAAAWTCCATCTGTCATTTAATCCTAGTATATGGTAGCTATATGTCTGTGCAGAAAACCTGGACTGAAAATAAGGTTCTCTATTATTTCTGCAGATTTTTTTTTCAGAATATTACAAAATATTACAGAATATTTTTCCACCATTGTTTCCTAAAAAATAAATCCACTAACTCAATAATGACAGGATATGTTTGATGAAAAAAGCCTCRTGTCAATGATGCTCTTTAGAAAAAATAGCAAGTGTAAAAAGTACAGAGTAAAAACTTAAGTTTTTCAAATAACGTCAAAATCAGTAACAGTTTAAGTAGGGAACACTGAACACATAGTTGCACTGCTAATCATAGTTACTTTTAAGTTTCTGTATGACAACTAGTACTTAGATGACCCCATATCTAAGAACTTTTAAAAATCTCTTAAATACTTAAAGGAGGATTTTCCTTAAGCACAGTTAGGGAAAAACCCACACATGCTTAATTATCCACTTCAGGAAACTGCTGCAATAATTGATTAGCTCACGTTTTTACAGCAACCCAAACATAAGAGCTCATAAATGTGCATTATGTTCTTTTCATACCATGAGATACATATGAAGTTTAACTACATTATAACATATACATCAGGTATGCTATTAGGCATAGTTCACGCGTGCAACAGCAAAAGAAAATACAGCAGATGCTGGTCCAATATTAGCAATAAATTCCGTAAAAGCTGTGACATTTATCAAACATTAGACCTCTTTCAGTAAGTAATACTCAGATTCAAATAAATTATCTTTTGAAGCAAAAAATTAAACCATTTTGCAAATTCAGTACCAAAATTAGAGAGAATTTCCAGTAACTGGAAACTACATATTTAAGAATATGGAGCTGTACATACTGTCACTTTACCTATTTTCAGTAGTTCCTCAAGTTAGTTTAGGAACTAGAATACTATTTTTAAAAYGCTGTTCTTCCTAGCTGCAAATACAAACATTTAAAGAATGTGTCCATTCCAGCACTGAAGTGTTCTAAAATATCAGACATCTGCTAAGCTGCATCCTAACCACACAAAGAAGTCACCTATTCCCATATATTTTATGCCCTCAGACTTCTGAAAGAGGCAGAAACCCCTCATTAGTTAAATCTGAGGACCTCTGTGTTCTGAATCCAACAAAAAAGCTGGAAGATAATTTTGACTGAAAAATAAGGTTTGAACCACATCTTAATTTACATGACAATGTTATTAAAGACAGTTTAGAAATCACACCAATTCCTTCAAAATAACCACTTCTCAAAGCACAGGTTGCTTTCTCCTGCCCAGACTAAGAGAACATGTGACATCCTCAAGCACTGGCCTTCTAGTCTTGTGAATTCACCATTACCACTAAAAGAGCTTCAGAGGCAAAACAAGCATTATACAGCAACGACCAGCCCATGCAATTTGCTTACAAGGGTTCAACTCATTATTTCAAGTATTTTAACAGAAAGAAACTTACAACGTTGGTGCAGAGCCATTATCTGCAAGGATCAATCTAGGATGTTGCTGAATTGTGATAGGAGAGCTGGAACCTGACCCTGAACTGGCTGAAGACATGCTGGGCGGGCGGATCTCCGAGAGATAATCCGGAGCGGCATCAATTTGTAGTGGTAACTGGTTAATGTGAATATCATCCGTTATAGGAGAATCCATGATGCCACATGTTAAAATGTGTGAAAGACTGCAGTCATCACAAGTACATCTGTTCAAGAATTAAGATTACAGATTTTTAAAACGTCATTTAAGCAACAAAGTCACCATTGATTTTTTTTTTTCAAAAATAAACAGACAAGTATTTTCTTTTTCCCTCCAACAGAAGAAATTAGTGATTTATTATTAATTCACATTGGAAACATCAGCTCACCTTCTTCTATAATTACAGTTGGGACAGTCAGGCATGCTCAAACGTGATGACAGCATGTGTCTCATTGTGTCTGTGAAGTTGTTCTCCCCAGCTAGTGCTTTCTTGTTATTAAGCTGAAGTAAATTATAAAGGCAGTGTTTTAGTAGTGCAAGTCTCTCCATTAACATTTCAATGGCACATCATGATTAACTAATTACATAACCAAAAGCAGAGTTTCTCTTGGCAATGTATTTAAAAATGAGTATTTAGAAAAATTTCATGAAGTTTGTGTTCTGATCAGTAGTTTAAAAAAAGTTTAAAGGTAGGAGTAACAGATATTTAGCATTAAAACTGTTCAAACAAATTATGTTTCTACAAGAAAACTGTGAAGTGGCTAAGTCCATCTTCTTGACTTACTTGAAAGATTGCATCTTACACTTTTTTCTGTAATCTGAACTTCAGTAGTTCTTTCATGTCATGGATATGCACGTAAGGACACTACTGACAACTGCACAAAGAACACAAGCTCACCCTCAGCTCATCAAAAAGGGAAGAAAAAAAAAAAAAAAAAAAGGCAAGACCTGTTCTGTAGTCACACTGGGCTAGATCCAAAAAAGGAAGCACTTGCCCAAAACAAGGCTTCACTGCAGGGAAAAAAATTACAATCCAAGTAACTCAATTCTGGCAGACAGAGACCTTGTGCTGGAGGCACCTGATTTCATTACACATCTAGAAACCTTAGGCAAAACAAGGATGTGTCTAATATTCCATTTCTGGAAGCCTGGACCTGACCCTTACCCCAAGCAGCCAGGGTCCTTAGGGCTCACCTTAGCCAGCTAGGACAGAGGGAAAATGAAGCTCCTCCTCAGTTCCCCTAAGGAGTCCAATCTACTAGATGTACTAATGATATGGTTAACAAAAGCTCACTCTGCTCTAGTGCCTCAATACCCTCAGGGGAGCATGATAGGTGCTCCAGCAGCTAAAGGCTGAAGAAGAGACGGGCCTGTCACAAGCAGCACTTAATGACAAGGTGGGCACTGCTCCCAGCCCCTCTCTAGCTGCTTGCTGAGGTCAAGCTGGGAGCTCTGCCCAGGAGCCCTGCAGGTGCCATCTCCAGGGTGCCAGCTCTGGACAGGGAGCAGAGAAGCTCCTGCCTGGCCACTCAGGCTCCCACTCACCACGACTGCACAAGAAAGCCTGATAAACCCCTGCATACACACCCCAAGGCAGCTCCATGCTCAATGTATTGGCTGCTTTGGATCCCACTCTGAGGCACCAAATACTCCCCTTTTATAAGGGATTTCAATACCAGGTGTTCCAGCTAAAGACTGTGGTACTTATACTTTAATCCCTTAGCAGCCAACTTACTCCTGTGTAGGTTCCTGAATCCTGATTTCCCAGTTGTAGTTGACCTTTATGTCTGGCACAGTTCCAGAATCAGATCAAATACAACTAGCACAACAAACTCAAATGTTTGCATTTTATAAATATATAGGAAGCATTAGTGTTTAAAAAAAACCTACCTGCTCTTCAATAAAACGCCTCTGTTTAAAGAACTCCCAGTCTTCCTTTAGCATGCGTTGTTTTGTTTTCATTGCCATCTAAAACAGAATTTAAGGAAAATTCATTGGTTTAATCACAGAAATCCTATGCTGTGTTCTACTGGTCTATCCAAGTTTCAAAATAATAAGGACAGGCTAGGTTAAATGCAAGTTCTAATACACACTTAGCCAATATTAAGTTGATTTTGTTTGCTAACCCTTTAAGTCATTTAAACAGTATTTTATATTCACATACACTATTTTTCAGATTCTTCCACTGTTATTCTTTATATTAAATTTTCTTTTCACTATATATTCTCAAGGTATTTTTGATAGCATTTAATGGGTATGTCTCAAAATCTGTAACATCTTGGACCCMCTAAAATCCACATACATTACTGTAAATGCACTATTTGATCCCATAACTTTTTGCCTGTAAGTAATAATTTTCTGATTTAGTGAGTAGATTCAGTGTGAGAGAACATAAAAGCCCCAGTGAAATTTAAGCAAGTCATAACAACCACTTTTCTCCTGCTGGATCTTACAGTATTTTAATGATGAATCTTAAAATCTTACAATGTTTTAGTGATGAATTTATACTAATTCATCAGGGGAAAACAAACAAAAACAAGCAAAAAAACCCCACAAAACACTTATCTAGGTTTTTATATTTTTGTCATTTATCTTATTAATAAATAGAAATCTAACAGCCTAGGTAATATAGCAAATTGCTTCAGTTGCTTCTAGTGACTGGAAGTCCAGAAAGCTATATCAATTAGCTTTTACTTTTTTATTTAAAGATATGCCTTCAGAAACTTGCAGATGATTACAAGTTTGCAGTTTCATAACTGAGATCAGTGTCTGATTATTGATGCTACTGTTGTTTAACTCAGGTAATTCAAATATTAAGCTGGTATTTGAAAGAGATCTAAGTGACAAAGTTTTGCCTAATGAATTCTGGACAGATCAGCATGCAATCCTGATTACTATTGTGAATTTTCTTGTCCCTTACACCCCAGCAAGTTTGTGACAGCACAAAACAAAGACAGTGTTTATCAGGTGTGTGTGCGCATGTGTACACATAATGTATATATATGTGTATGTACATAAAAAAGGGGGATCTGGTTGTTTTTTTAAAACAAAAGAGCAGAAAGAATAATTTTTAAACCATTAAAACTATCTCTTGAAAGTACTAACAGACACAACAGAGCCCGTGCCCAGAAAGGATGCACAGCTCCCGTGCACCCTTAAGCTACACTGAAGGCAGTGCCTGCAGTGCTATAGGTGTCCTGCCACCTAACAGAAGCCTCACACCCTAGGCAGGTGCCTATGCGCACTCTATGTTACACARGAAGACTTTAATGCCGAAGAATGAAGTTTAAAACAGCCAGTGCATTAAGTGGAAGACGCTTAGTCACGCCTGTTAAGGAAAACAGCATGGGTTAAGCCCTGAAAACTTTCAAGCATTAACTGGAAATGAAGTTGTCTCATTTCCAACTTACCAGTCCTATGCCTTCTTTCTACAACCAACTTAACTTGTTAATTCTGTAAGTTACAAGAAAACACTTCTCTTTTCCTTTTTCCAGGGAGTAGTTACTCCAGCACAGCCAACAGCTGCAGACATGCAGCTTGCAGTTCATGTCCAGGAATTCTTTTGGGAAGTGGGAGTTGCAAACTCAAGTGCCTTAAAAAGGGAAAACTTCTTGCCCATCCAACAGGAACACACCAGCACCACTGATCTGAGCAGAACACAAGCCCAGCCTCACCGCTTCCTTTTGCCCTGTTTATTTGAGGATCAGACTCCACAAAGCAAAACAGGACAATTATTTTTCCATTATGAAGTGGATTCCTAAATGGTACAAAATGAGCACTTTGGTCAGCGCTGATATGTTGCAGCGGAGCTGCTCGGGAGCTTGTTTGCTTACAGCAGCTTTGGGGAGGCCACTGGCCATGGGCCATCTCTTAGACTCTTATTCAACACCTCATAGTCCCCCCATGAACCTAATCCGCTCTCCTAACCTGCTTTGCTACAAGGGAAGCAACTTTTACCACAAACAGCAGTCAAAAGTGGGGACAGATTTACTTACTGGCATGGGCACTAAAATCAAAAAGCAATTACCCCAGGACTATTCTAGTTTTGCTACTATCTTAACTAGAATTGTAGCAAATCCCATACAGCTATGGAGATACAAGCAGGAAGCTCCTCTCTCTGAGCTCTCATGTGATTCAGCATCACTGGATTCCCTTCTGTGGGATTTGTGGGACAAGAAAAAGCTCTTGTACACACATGCACATATTCAACATAAGGCTATCCAGTCCCTGCTTATGGAAGTGATACGGACATACCGATGAAATAAGCCAGATTTGCTAAGAAAGAAATTAAGACCTGGAGGTATAGACTACRTGTATTTAACCACTACTGTAATTGGGATATCCTAAATATCCTCCCCAGATCACATATGAATGCAGGTGTTGATATGAACTAATCCTTTTCTGAATTTGATTAGAGAATACACATGATACAGCAGTGTATTGGAGTTGCAAGCTTTGTGCAAAGATATAACTGCCTTGCCTCCTCTTCAAAAAGAAGTGGCATTCACATTTCAAAACTGTTCACTCTTTTTTAGAAAAAAAACAACATATTTTTCCCTGTGGGAATGTACATTAAATGTCTCTGTTGATGGCTTGACTACTGTTYTGAGTATAGTTCCACCATAGGGAAGATCCCTGCCAGTCCACATTTAACTTTTGATGAATTATCAATAAAGCCTCACAAGTTCACTAAGTCAAAAGGCAATTAATAACAAGAATGTGTTCACAGCTGAGACCCACAGGACAGYAGCTGTAACTGTAGTTGTTGGGTTTTCCATTTTCTACCCTGAGAACATAAATATAAGAGTAACTGAAGGCAGTCACAGCAAATGAGGTCACTTTGGTCAGGGGAGAATAATCACAGGTATAAGCAACAGTGTTCAAAGGTCGAGTGGTGAAAATAATTCTTCTCAATACCAGTATTACCTTTAAAATTTGAATATTTACATTTTAGACAGGTTCTCCCCTTCGCAGTTTTTTTTTTTTTTTTTTTTCAGGGGGGCAGATGGGATGGGGAGCGGGGGCCATGGTGGTTAAGGAAAAACACAAGACATCACACTAAGTTTCACTGAATGGAAAAAAGGTTCTGGTTGGGTACGGATACAGGCTTCAGTGAACACACGAGTAAGTGCTATAACAACACAGTCACCGTGGGCGTTTTATGCTCACTTAGACACAGGGTAAAAAAAGAAAAACACAGTTGAAGAACGGGTTTTTAAGGCCTGGAAGACCACCAACGCATACGTGCGGTGGGAACAAGACTCTGCAGAAGGTGCATCTTTAGAAAACATGGGTGAAATATAAGAAAGGAACTGAGCCCTACTCCTCACCAAGGGGCACTATTACAGTCATGACACTCTGAAGACAGGAGAGCAAAAAACTTGAACATTTTGCTGAGCTAAGCTGTACAAAATAAACCAGACCAAGAGAAAATTTCACAATTAATTGCTCAGAGGCACAGCCCCCAAATACAGAATAATCTTAAAAACAAAAAAGGATTGGTTGCATTAGGCCTCCATGTTGAAGGTACTGGAAACACCAGAAGCTCACTTAAATATTCATCTTGGAGAAAAGTCTTTCAAAGGCATTAACAGTGTACTATAACACTTAAAAATATAAAGTTATCTATAGGAATACCATAGTATTACTGATTCTCAGCTTAGAAGTAGTGTTCCATTCATCTAATACTCATAAAACATCAAAATATACAAAGAGTTCTAGAAAGTTCTTTATTTTCAATTAAGTTCACAATAAAAATTYTCCCTTCTGTTATACTTAAGATCACATTGAAATCAGGGGTGGGGGGAAAAAAGTTACATTTGGGAATTTCAAAGCTAAAAGCACCAAAGAAACAAACCTCAGTGGAGACACAATCCAGTCCTGATGGTTCCCTACTCAGTGAGCCCCAAGGTGGTTGACACGACTCTTACCTGTTCGTCAACATAATCGTCTATTCTCTTCTGGCATTCCAGCCAAGCTTCAGCAACTTGACCCATTTCCTGTTCCAGCTGATGATACCTTTGKAGCAAGGTACTATACATATCTTCACTGCAGGAATCGTGTGTTGTTCCAAGCCTAGAAATTCAAACAGCCCTTGTCATAAGAGATGCTTTGCTGAAAATACAGCTTTTAAGTTTTGCCTGCTCAAGCATCCTTCTCAAAGTGCACTCACTGGTACACCTAGGCCACGTAGCTGCTAATATCCCCAAACGAGTATTTTTAGGTTTTTTTTTTTGTTTGTTTTAAATCTAGCAACAGCTTGTTCCAAAGCTCTGTAACCAATAATAGTGAGTATGTGGGAAGTGTAACATTTCTAGAGCCTCTTCCCCACAGGCAACCAGATGTCAACCAAACTGAGCCATGCTTATTCAGATTTTATTGCATGATATTTTTATCTTTTCAGATTCTACAGACTAAATATATATGTTGGCTATTTACTAAAGAGCTATGTAGTAAAACTAATGCCAAAATCTTAATCAGAACTCCCTCGATCAATGCAAAAAAGATTACAAGATGAGTTGCTTCATTGGCAGCAATCTCCTCCAATGGAAGCCTAAGCGACATAATCTGGATATATGCAGCAATTTGCTAGCACTTGAGAGGCAACGACAAGTTTAGAATACAATATGTTGTTCACCAATAACTGTCTCTAAGTAGCCTCAGGAGTAGAAGAGATATTTTTAACTTCTTGTCTACAGCTTCATTTCTGCACAGGCAATTCCTGAGAAATACTCAGAGCGCATCATTGTGATGATTCTGAAGTAACTAAGCACAGTCCATGAATCTGGACTTCCAAAATAAACAAAAAACGCACAATTATATTAAATGCTATTTAAAAATACATTGAACTGTAATAACCTGCAAGTTGATCCCAAAGCTTTTCGACATTTCTCCTATTCAGTAATAAGCAGAAACAGGTTAATACTTAACCAGGCACAGAGACTAAGCCATTAGAATAATAACTKACAAAGTACCCAAGTGTTCCAGCACTTCAGGTAAAAGCTCAGGCCCAGCATTTCAGCTGGTGGTTAGATATAGATTTCTATTGCAAAAAGATGCTAACACAGCCCAAAAACTTCATCACGCTACCTACGATGCAACTCCGAAACCGCTCTTACTGAGAATGAAGTTCCMCCCATTAGCAGAACTTTGTGAAGAAACTGATGTTTCTTTTGTTTGTGAATTTTGCCTGAAATATCCAGTGTAACCACCTTTGATGTTTACATCGGCATTTCTACACATTAAAAAAATCCTGGAAAGTTGATATTTGATAGAGCAAAAGCAGTACTTAAAAAAAAAAAATATGGTGGCTTTAGGAAACAAATTTTTAACAATGTTTCCTCACTACCTGTGCAAACACTGAATCTCTGTTACTAAGTTGCAAGTATATATTTTGGAAAAAAAATTGGCAATTTATCAGAATGAGATATATGAGAGAAAAGGGGGAACACTCAAAACCTGAGAAGCTGAGATGCCAGATCAATACTATCCCATATTTCTTCTTCCGAAAGAAGAAAACAAGGAGGCCAGTGTACTCATGTCATGAAACTCTGCTAACAGAGTTTGCCTGTGTAACAGAAGCATATGTGTAATATATACAGGCAGAAATCTTTGACCATGGAAAAGAAAAGCTTAAAAAGAGAGTAAAGTGTCAAGAGAGGTTACTACTGTAAAGACAGACAACCCTATAATCGTATCCTTGTTAGGGAAGGGAGAGGGATGGCCTCTTCAAGAACTACAAATATCTATCTGCAACCTCAAGGAGAGGGTTTTTTTAAAAGAGCTACACTTAAACGACAACAAAACAAGAGAGAAGTCAAAAATGTAATCTGGTAGGACAAAAGTATAGATGCAATATACTATTTTAATGAATCCTTAAAAGACTACAGATCTACTGCTCCAGAGTTAAAATGGACAATACGCTTCTAAAGACTTATCTTTCCATCAGTARCCTGAGCTTGATTAAAAACCTCAGGTGATTCTCGTATGCCTGAAAATTTCAGGCACCAGGATCTCTTTATGATAAAAGAAACAATTAAATTATGACTATTTCTTGTGTGTTACRCTAAACACCTTCTAAAACTATCATTCTCTTAAGGATGTTTTTCCAACAGCTGAAAAGATTTGTTCTACTGACTATTCCTAACCAAACAGGCTTTCTGTGCATCTATGAGCTAGCAAAACAGTTCCTCTGTTAGAGACCAGCTACTGAGCAAGMAAAACCTTTCCTCTCAGAAAATGGCTGAGCCTCTCACACGTGCTTGGAAATCTCAAGGCGGCTCCTTTCAAAAAAACACAGAGCAGAAAAGTTGATGCACTCTCGCACAGTRATGACTGGCAAAATGGACAGCTCTCCTTTAAAGAAAGGTCCCAAAAGACCTCAAATCAGCAGCAGACAGCATAAAAAGCCATCCCTCATCTGCTCCTCATGACCACAGGATCAAGGGACCACAGAGATCTTTTTATTTCTCCATGTAATGCATCTCTGATAAAACATTGCTCCATTCCACATGGTGCCAATCCCAAAGTGAAGACAGACTATTCTCCATAAAAATGCTTATGAAAACCTATCAGTTCTCTTACTTCAAGACCCAGAAAACTCACAGGAAGAATCTGTGGTTCCATGAAGAGCAGCAGGATATTCTGTGCTTCCCAAAGAAAAACGTTTACATGCTCTGGAATCTGGTTTGAAGCCAGAAACCCTCAAACAGGGTTTGCGCTGAGCCTTTCCCGCCAAAAACRTCCAAGTGAATCCAACATGGCAAAGTCTCAGATCCCATAAAAGCCCCTAAAACCATCTAGAGAACACGGATGCACTGGAAAAGAAATTTCTTCAGGAAGAGGTTCTGGTTTTGCCTTATTAAAGGCTTGAAAGTAGCTGTGAATACAAGGGAGCTTTGGGGAAAATCGTAGGTTTTAATTCCAGTAGCAGTAAAGAACAACAGATGCAGGAAAACAAGCCAGTACTTTTGTTAAGGAATGAACGCACGCTATGCAAAAAATCCCAGTAATAAAGCAAAAACCACAACATTTCATCTCAGCAGAGGAAGGTGATAAACAGCGTTGGTATTACCAGGATCACTGGAATAGGAGTGCAGTGTCCAGAGAAGCCTGGTCAGACAGCATGCCGGTGACTTGGGCACAGAGTCTGCGACAGCAGCACTGGGGAGTTCAGCAGGTGACAGGAAGTGTGCTGCCTATTAACATGCYATGGAGTGTAATTACACAACCACCAGCTCAAAAAACCCTCAGTACTAACTCAATTTCAAGCAAGCCAACTAGATAAGTTATTCTGAGGGATCTTAGCCTCCCTGCTGAGCTCAACTCAATGACAACTGAGCTTTCTTGTCTTTGTTTCTAATAACTGCTACCAGGGGGATAATCCAGCCAAAGTTTCATTACTCTCCATGAGCAATATCACTTRTAGCTAAGACACTACATCAAGATGTTCTTGTAGTATGGAAGGATGTCCCAAACAGGACCTTCAAGACACAAGCCTACAGAGAACAATCATCATCATCACAAACAAGTATGAGAGCTCAACAGGAGCCATCTGTGCTCTCTCTTTCAAAGGATTAGTTTCAAAGGAATAAAGTTTYTAGGAACTAAAGTCACCTCCTTAAAAGCCCCAGGAAGTGCAACATGCAATCAGCTCCACAAGTGCATAACCAGGGATTTTGGTTTTGCCAATGAACACCTTGCTCAAAACTCTAAATTAAGTTCTTTATGGACCACAGAAAGACACAGGGGCTTTCAGCTGCTTTCATAGGGGCGAAAAGTATCAATCTGTGATGAAGAAATGATTCAATAATTCTTCTGACAAAGAACTTATGACAGTAGTCTGCACACTCAACAGCATCATTTTTAAAATAGATCAATGAGGATCTTACTTAAATTGGTAAAATTATGAAAACCATGAGTTCTTTACCTTAGCTGTGACACCAGCGTTGGCAAGCTATTCTGCAGAAGTGGCTCAGAAAATACCAGATTTTCAAACAGATGTTTATTGTGCAATTCCCATGTCACCTGAAATTTTTTCAAATGTTCATTTTCCTATGGAGGAAAAAAGCACAGAAAAATGTTACATTCAGAGAAATATAAAGAACTGTCTTCACAAATTTCTATTCACTGCTTTTGTGAAAGATGTATGTTATGACCTGAACCAGTCTATTCTTTGGTTTTCTTGTGAAAAAGCTGTTAGAGCTGTCCCTGATTATAGTTCAGTTCTTTGACATTATCTAGTAAACTGGTACATGTACGATAAAAAGCTATGACCTTTACTTAAAGTTAACATAAATGAAATAGAGTTCTCTCTGCAAATACAGCTGCTTCAGAAATATAGATCTTCTGAATAGCCAAGAGATCAAGTCTGCTCATCTCTCTAATAAGCAGGTTTTTTTTTTTTTTTTTTTTTTTTTTTTTTTTAAACTGAAGCAATTTACCATTCAATTAAATATAATTTCAAGGTCAGCCTAAAACCTAAAGTTTTTATTATCAAACATCAAAAACATCAGGACCAAATCAAAATACAGCATCTTATTTTCCAAGACATTCTGGCTCTCAAGCCACTATTTGAGTAGTATAACATTCAATAGTCACAAATAGAAAAATACATATAAAATCAAAACCTTTGCTATAATATATAAATATATCAGACCTAGATAGTAAGTTTTCAATATTTAAAAGTAATATTAAGTGTGGTTTTTTTTTTAAATTCAAGCAGGATTTGGGTTGTGTAAGAAAATAAATTGCTTGAATTGATGTTCATGTCTCTGTATACTCCTTTGAATACTTCAAATATTCACAACTTTAATTAGTTGCTAATAGTTTTCCAAGTGTTAGGCCTAAAAAAAGTGGTTTTCCTAAGCAATTCCATATTAAGTTATCAACTGTCAAGACATACATAGAAAATCTTGCATTTCCAATTATGCAGAACAAGATTTTTCTCACTCAAGGAAACATTAGTCATGTTTTCCCTTCTAGACTTCTCTGCTGCATGTTCCAGGGCTTTTCTGTATTGACCACTGTCCTTCCAGCTTGGTCTCAGCATGGTGTCCTATGCCCTGGTGGGGCAAAAAAGGCTCTTGCTCTTGAACCTCTCCAATTAGCTGGATTCCTCTGAAAGGAAGGATAATCAGCCATAGTTTCACTTATATCACAAGTTCACTTGGGGTTTCAAGGCATTTTACGCCATCATACAGCAGGCTAAGCACAAAGGTTTGACCTTTCAAAGGAAGGCTGCAGAGAAGAAAAAAAAGTTTAAAGATTTTGGCTCCTTTTCATGTATTTTAACTTGGAAGTATTCTTTCTTCCACAGTGCACTAGTATCTTCACAAAAAAACACCCCTACACACTGAGAAGTTATTGAGCCTAATGCCTGCRCTAAAATTTGTACAAGGAACTGGTCTATATAACATAAAGGTTATTTAGTAATCTAAGAAATCCATACCAAGGCACAATACCTTACTTTTCCCAATCATACTCAAAATTCATTTCTGAATGTTGCAGCTTATTAGAAAAAAAGTCAGATATTTACAGCACTACTGATAGAAAAGCTGTGTTTTTTTTTTTTTAAGAGTAAAACTTATGTTACTTTGAATCTTGTCAGAAAAAGAGGTAGCTTAAGGAGTTTTAGCAATTTTTTTTTGTCTCAATATGGCCATTATCTTCATCTCTTATGCATGCAAAAATTTTACAATTACTAGTTCCTAAGAATAACCCTGAAAAAAGAGGCAGAAGGGGAAAAACTTGCCATTCTAATATTTTGATTCTGATCAAATAGATATTCTTGTATTCATTATTAGTGGATCTACTGCGAGAAGGATAATTTCTATATAAAACCCCATCAGATCTGGAGCTGAATATGTTCATAAGCACCAATGCAGCTCAGCTCACCCTCCCTCATGTGTTCCATTAAAGACTTTATGACTATTAAAATCAGTCAAGGAACTGGGACAGAAGACACAGCTCATCCAAATCTAAGTGATGAGGTCATGAAAGACTAAATTGAAACAGCAGAGGTTCAGTGATCACAGACAGAAAGAGCTTCCTGGTTTGAGATTTATATTTTTCTGACAGCTCCACTCCAGCAGTAGGGCCCAGTTTCAGAAGGGGGAAAAAAAATAAAAAAAAAAGAAAGAAAACTTATACTTTACCCATCACTGAATACTTCTGCAAGAACCCAGGACATCCCTGGTTAAACTACCCACACAGACTAAAAACATAGTGATTTTTGTTTGTTTTTAATCTTACCAGAGTAACAAGAAAGGCGCTGATTGTGCATGCTGCCTGACAGAGTGCACTGTATTCCTCAAGAAGGAGTGAGATGAACTGATGTGCCTGGGGCGGCCCTTGCATTGCTAACGTTGATGCAACTTTAGATCCCAGGGACAAGTGTCTGAGGAGACGAACCTTCATTTCAAGTACATATTCTCTAGCTTGCTGCTCCAACCGTTGGTAAAGCTGATATGGATCTCTTTCACAAAGCCTGTAGTATCAGAATATTTGTGATCAAAAAATGTGCCTTCACTTAATATCTTTGAAGGAGCTTGTCCGGTTAGCCAGCCAGCACACACCTACATAAAAACTAACAAGCCTGGACTCAACAGCAATCACTTTGGGGGACATGGTTAAACCAAAAAAAAGACATTTCATATAATTACCAAGCTTTTACGATCCTCACATTCAGGAAACTCCCTCTTCCTTTTTACTGCTAATATCTTTTGTAGAGAACCATTCTCTGCAGCTCTTATTGGAGCTGGGTCAGGGCACAGCGAGGTGTGGGATTCACAAGGCCACAAGACAACCCTTCCAGCCACACCTGGGCCTTCATGATTAGGGGGTTCTACCTCAGCAGGGCCTAAGCCGCAATCACTAGAAATAACTGGTGTGTATGTATATATGCTTTATCTAGAGCAGGGGCTCATTTCTCCCTGGGAAGCAGGCCAACACCTGAGCTGCAGAACTGTACTGCCCTGTACGTGCTCTTCCAGCCACGGAGCACACGGCACTCGGTGACGCGGGTTTGGAGGGGGCTTCCTGCTAAGGACAGCACACGGCTGGCTGACACTCCTCTGGAAATGAGACACGGGTTTGAACTCAGTCACCCAGAGGAAAACTGGTTTCGAGTTCCCGGGAGTGCTGGCTGCACACCAGGCGTTCCCACACGCTGGAAGCTTCTGGTGCGCTTGACGCGCCGTGGAAACGCTGCCCAAGGAGCTGAGGGATGACGCCTGCTGCCGCRCTCAGCCAGCGGGGAGGTAACACGGGGAAAAGTCTGTGCTGAGCTCCCAGAAGACGGGCAGCATCCCTAGCACCACCCCTACCCTGACACCCTTGGAGAGGACACTCAGCTATCTAATGGCATCAGCCTTGGCAACCAGCCCTCAGCAGGAGTTCACAGCCCATCATCTTCCGTGGGCAAAGTCACTGAATGCAATWGCTCTTTGTAAGCTTCAAAGGGAAGTTGTGCATGGAGTTGAGCATTTACCACAGGATTTAGGAACCCAGGCTGGGGAAGGAGAAAAGGACAGGCACTTGGCAGTYAGATGAACCAACATCTGCTGTTCTCCCCTTCCTTGTGAAACTGCAGTACGGGAGCCCTGTCAGGGCACACACTGATAGGCGACAGGGACAACACTACTTATTTACAGGGAAGGTCACTGGACTATTTCTTGCTAGCTTTACCCCRAAGAGCTGAGCATGGAATAAGGAATTTCTGCCTTTTAAAACTCTATTTACTTGGCCACAGCATGAACTCTGGCATGTTACTACCTACACTTCTAGGTTTTTTTTTTTAAAAAAGGCAGATAATAAAATAAACTCTCAGTACCCACATTGACTCACTTGGTTAGTTTTTCTGGYATGACATTAATACCACATACTGGAGTCTAGGGTAGCTACACAGTGTGCAGAAACCCAGGATCCTCACATTTTTGAAGACCGAAAGGAAAAGTGCAGAATCATCACACTGGCATTCAAGTTTTCTTTCTTTCTGAGACTGCTTATGCCTTTATATTTTAACAAAATCTCTCAGCAGTGAAAGACAGTTCTAGAAAAATCAAAATCAGCCTGTGTTTATATTTCCAGGTTTTCTTCATTAAAGAGAAACTGTACAAAAACAGTAATTTCAGTCGTGATTCAGTTTTAATTACCTACACATTTAAGAATCTTTGACTTCAAAACATATACTATGTTTTGATCCCCTAATTTATATAAACAAAGCGTGACTAATATGGATGCATACTTTGTTACTCTCCATATGCATGAACTGTGTTCTTTAAAAACGAGTATTCAGCCTCTACAAAAGACACACACAATTAGATTATTTAATGATCTACTACGGCTGATTCAGAAGCAGATTCATATAKAGACCAATATTAGATTATGATAATTTTTCAAAAGCTTTTCCATCTTGTCCAAGTTTAGCCTCAAATAGAAAATCTCCACATAAGAATCAGCTGTTAAGACAGGCTCTAGTATATTAMGTATTTACAGAGCCAGTGAGATACACTGTTCTTTGGTCACAGTTTCATGTAGGAGAAACTGGGATGGACATCCAATATACTGAAGTAGCTYAATGACAGTCAATAGACTCAACAGAGAAACAAAACAAAACAAAACACACAATTAAGGATCTCCTGAGACAAACCATCTTTACTGACCTCATACTGAGAACAGCAAAAATTCCAGTTTTGAAATGGAAGTGTAGTTCTCTCAAAATCTGTCTCATCTAATGATCAGCAGTCCACATTCATTTCTTTTGAAAAGAAGCCTTTTCTAGTTCTTACAACCACCATTCAAGTACTATTACAGCCCAAGTTCATTTAGCAAGGAAAGACTCTCATGAATAGAAATTTAAGTTATTGGGTGCCATTATTAATAACAATAATATTCAAAGTACTTTGAAGATAATGATTGGGGGATACATCCACAATTATGCACTAATATCCCTACCACAACTAGCAGGGGAACTAATGATTTCCCAYGCACTCAAACTAGTGTTTAARAACACTGCATGACACAGGTGACTGTTCTTTCTTCACTCTAGTGGAGAGGCAATCATTTTAAGCAAGGAATCTTACAAATTGCAGGTGTTAAATAACATTCTATTCAAGAAAACAATATTCTAAATCACATAAAATCCATGAAAAAACCCACACTCTTAGYAATTAGTAAATATTGTTCAAAGTGCTATACCTATCCACCAGCTCTTTCATTCCTTCTTTATCTGGTACCAAGGACTGGTCTTGGTCATCGGCCAAAGGGGTCCCAGCTTGGCGATATATACACCGAACCATATATCTTACTTCTGACCAGTAATTTTGAAGCTGCTGAGATTCACGTTCAGTCTCTGCTGAAATTTCTCTGCAAACAATGACAAAAATTACTCTCAGTTTAAATACTTCACGGGTGTGTTCATTCCTACTACTCTTAAATAACTCCATTTAAATTAACTTGAGCACAAGCTAACAAGCAAGCTACAATATCACTAGCAGTTTGACTGCCAGCATCAAGCTACAGTTTGAATTCAATCCTTACCTGCGCTCATTACAGGCCTCACAGTTGCAAGCTATGTCTGAAGGAGAGGAATTGCTAAGATCTGCAGCAGGTACAGTCTGTGCACCAACAGTTATTCTTCCTCCTCCTACAGATTCCTGCTGTGATCCACTGTTACCAAGAGGCATGTGCAAAAGAAAATCTTGGCTCTGAGAGGAAAAACAGAGGTAGGAACTTTGGTTTGTAAGGTACAAGCAAGAAACATCTATAAGTAGGCAAAATAAACATGGTGATTTTTAATGCTAGATATATGTTGGGGTGATGCTCAACCAGACAAAGCAGAAACTCTTCTTGAAGAGTTTACCTTCCAAAATAGGAATGGTTGTTAGACAACTGCTGTTCTTGGGAAGCGACTGTGCACAGTGTTGCTTGGTACTAGAGGACACACTCCCCTTCCTGAAGCTGTTGGTATGTTGGTCGTGTCCTGTTCTTCCTCCCCTGAGCTCCACTCCAGTACCCTGCACCCTCCCTAGGAGGCCACCAGCTTCCTGAGGTGTCAGCCTGGGCCCTCGCGCTTGTCAGCTGCAGGACTGAAGCTTTTGTTGCTGGAGTCTGACCCCGGAGCTGGGAGCAGAGGCGGCTGAAGAAGCCCTGCAAATGGGCAGCGCAAGCTATGCGACAAGAGCAGCAGCAGCCGCCTCGTCATGGCAGCGTCCACGGCGCCACCCACGCACAGCCCTGCAGACATGCATTTCCGAGCTCACGTTGGCTTGTTTGTTCCCCCCAGCTGCCTTCTCCAATTTGGCTAGCAACATTTTTTTTTTTTTTTTTTTTTTAAATGTAGCCCTCCAGCTTAGAGATGTTTTTAACATTTCCTTAAAAGAAATCTCTTGGGAGAAAAAAGGTCATATTTTGATTTTTATCAGAAATATTGATAACAAGACATCCAAAAATTCTGAAAGCAAATTGTGCTTCTCATGCTCAACTCTTCTATTCTCTTTATTAATTCACTAAACCTGAGCATAAAGTTTCTGAGCTTTTGACTCAGCTAACTGCACTTCTTTYCTTGGACAGTATTGCTGGTCTTGGTAATCTGGTATTAGACATATACTACAGATTTCCAATACAAACCCTTAAGATATAATCTTTTTTGATTAGTTTTACTAGCCCTTATTAATAGCTAATGTTTAATGATATTCTTGCTATGTTAAGTAAGAGCGAAATATTCTTAAAACCTTCTTTAGTAAAAGCTACACTAGTCATGCTGTTAACACAAGTTTGACAACATATTCCATACAAATACAATTCTTCTTCTGATGGAACCGTTTAATGAAAAAATCTCTATGTGCCTATGGGCACATGTAGTCTCTTAGCTCTGTGCTGTCTTGTCTGCTAGAACATGTAATGCTTTCAATTATTGAAAGCATGTGGTTTCCTGGATCAGATGTGAAGATTTGGTTCGCTATTACAGCATTAAGTCTACAATTTATGGGACTTTATAGGACCCTTCATTGAACTTTTCACATTTTGCTCTTCCAAAAAGCACAGCTCTGAAATGAAGCTGAATTTTCATTTTAAAATATAYTTTGATATTTTTAAGTCAAACCCAGAAATACTACCACCCAGGGATAAAATAGCTTGCAGTGCTACAAAAAGGAAAAWACCCAAATGTTATGTTATATGTTTGCACTCTGTGCAAAAATTCTGCTTCTTCATAAAAAAAACTAGGACAGAAAAAAGTAAAACACACAGATGAAGGGGACGAAGACCATAAGGAAGGTGGCAATGCAAACACAGGCATCCAAGAACAACACTGAAAGAAAAAGGAACATTCCTGTAGTTCATCTCTCTCAGCACAGAGTAGCACAAATTCCCTACAATATTTTTAGACACTGACAATTCAATTCAAGAGGTTCTCAAGCACCAAGTAGCATCCAGCCCATTATAATCCATCAGCCTAAGTGAGGGAATTCAGGCATTTGGACTCACCACCAGAGACTGCTCTATCGTAGCATGCCTCTCCTCCTTCTCGACCGTTCGCCGGCAGTCCGGGCACACCCACAGTGGAAGATGCAACATATTGTTTGCTTTTGGAGACGTGGAAAGTGCTGATTTGCTAGAATTCTTTATCCCGCTCTCTGAAAGCGACGTATCTTTTCGTTCGCTTCTACAAAGAAGACAGTGCTCGCCAGTTGTATACGGGGCCCTTTGGCCCAAGCCAAATGTAAACGGGGTCTACGAGAAATGTTTGGATAAATACTTGGTTATTTACAGACTACGTACCAAAAAACACTTATTTTAAGATTTTCTGGAAAATATTTAACAGCTCTCATTAAACAATGAATACCTGGAGTGCCCAAGATCAAACAGAGTAACCTAACATCAGTCTGGCAGAAGCACTGCTGTTAGGAATAACTGCAGGCTCCATCACAAAAATTAACATTTAACACAGACTATGGCATTTCCCTCAAAATAACTTACCCTAGATATAAAAATGCAATAAATAAAATACATAAAGGAAAAGTACAGCACTCTTACTGTTTTCTTTCTTAGAAATGAAAATGTTAGGCTTGGCTACTTATGGGGACAAAGACAGTTTAAAATTTACTTTCTCCTCCAAGATGCTATTGCRTGGTCAGCCCTGAAATGCTGCCCATTCACTGAGCCTCATGCTCCAAAATATATCGAGCAGAACAACCAAACAGACCCCAACTTGCAAGAGCTGAGCGAAGTCATCCAAAATGGAGCAAAGTGTCTGGTATGGCAGAATCACAGACAGGGCTGACRAAGCTAGAGCTCTTCACTTTCCCCTAATTAGTCTGACATCCTGTATGCAAGCCTCAAAATAGCTAAATTCTTTACAGCAGGAGGCCCTGGCTGCTCATCCCCTCAGCTCAGAAAGCTTCCTTGTAAAATTACAGTCTTCTGAAGGCAGACTGAATGTTTGTTGGTACAATGAACACATGCTCACAGCTCTTGCAGGCAAATCCTTTTGGACATCAGCAGCACGGCTTCCTCTGGCGAGCAGAAAAGCAGAGCGCAAAATATAAAAGTTCAGGATTTAAGACAACTTGACCTTTACTCTTCTGGAAAGGAAAGGTCCAGGGCAAGCATAYCCCAGCCACGCTGCAAGGGCTTGCAGGAGTTCAGACTTGTATAATTTGTTTAAAGCTGCATCATCATCAGATGCTAAAGTCCGAAATCCATTAATCATATGAGGCTTTGGCCACTGTACTAGATTTGGCTGCACCTACCTGAGAAACACCTGTGAACTCTGAGCCAACAGGACTGTCTGTAAATTGGGTTCCATTTAGAGAAACCTGGAAAAAAAAAATGCAGTATACCGGTTACAACAGTTGAGTTTCATGCTGATTCCAAGAACAGCTTTAGCAGCAATAAAATAAAACACAATACAAAAGAATAAAACATTTCCCCACACCCAAGGGCTGAGAAAATAGCTTTAAATGACTGAGAGCASAGAGAGAAAAATATTTCTTTTGTAGTAAGGCTCTTTCAGGTGCAAAAGTTGGTAATTTATATATTATAGACTTCTGTAGTATAGCTGTTTTACTAGGAATGCAACTCAATTTGGAGAAAGGTGATGTAAGAAAAAAATACGTGAAACAAAGTTTTTCCTCTGTATTTCATTGTTTACATTTAGCTTTTAGAAGTAGCCATTACATTTTTGTAACTGTAACAATTTTGCAACCAATTCCTGTCTTTTGGAAGTTGAATACACTACTGCTTAGAAAAACATATTGCATTAACCTGGATGGTTGTTCTACAGCAGCACACTGAGTTATGTTCAGCTCCTGTACTGCATCAGCTCTCCTCCTGCCCCAGATCATAATTCATGAAGAAACCCTGAGATTTCTGCCCTGTTTCTCTACATGACTCAGATGCTACTAGCGCAGAGCCTTCAGCAGCCACATGTGTTGCCAAACAGTATGCGAGGACACTAAACCAAGAGCATAAGGCAGCATATAAACTTCAGTCAACAGCTACAGTGAATCCTCAACAAAACTCATTTGAAGAAAAGGAATTTAAAAATCATTTAATGGGGGAGGGGGAACAGAGTAAGCAAATTCTTATTATTCCCAGATTTCCCTCCTCCTCTTCACGTTTCTTCCCTCAAATTTCTGATGTATTTTTTTCCTAGGCTTTACTTGATACATGTCTACCCTTCTCACATTTTTGCTATATATTTTCTCTTATCAATATGTGAAGCCTACTTTAACGACATGAATAAAAAGCAGCCCGACTCTCTTCACTGCCCCCACCTGCAGYGCTAGATCTCCGGGGGTCAGAAAGCAGGTTTTTGCTGCTACTAGACCAGAAATGCGGAGTGTAGCCTCCCCCAGCATCAAGGAGTTCCAGGGCCCTTGAGCTGCTGCAGCCCCTGGATTACTGCCTAGCTGGGCCAGGCACATGACTGCAAAGCCACTGGCTTCAGCCGAGTACTAGGTAACACAGTCTGCAAATCTGTACTAGAGGAGATGGATGCAAATAAGAAATTATACAGCTTCACTTATATCTCCCAGGCTAACTTTGAAGAGTGGGTATTTAAAGTCCTCATACACAAACCAAGCACGTATGATCCAAAAGTTCCTATGATCTGCAAACATGCAGATGCAGAACAGTTTGCCACTTCCATCCAGTCATTTCCCAGTAAGCAGAAATGAGAAAGAGAAGACTTGAAGTCTTTTAATGAAGAGAATCTCTGTTAAGAGAGAAATTACGGAGTTGGAGGGTCACTGGGTAAGATGTGTATACGTGCAAGAACAAAGAAGGCACCAGGACACACACCAGAAAGCAAGTTGTGCGGCCTTTAATCGCACAGATGCGATGGATGGTGCTGAAGGCAGTCACAAAGGTTGTAAWGGCAAAATCTGCAATAGCGGGACAGTCATTTCTGTTGTCCAGCAATGTCATATGATGCCAAGGCAAACTCCTGGAGCAGCAGGAGCACCTGCTTCCAGGAACAGGAAGTCCTTGCTCCTAATGCCAGGAATGGCCTCCTCCTGAGCAGCATGCAGGATGCCCATCGAAATGCTACTGTCAAAAATATAATAGTGAGCATCAAATCCTCAGGAGCAATAAAAGGGAAATAATTGAGGGTGGAAAAAAGGAATTAGATAAGAGAGGAAACCTCAAAGGAGTAGTCAGGGTAAAATATCTAGGAGAATAATGAGATTTAAGACACGTTAGGCATAGAGTAAGCACAGAAATAACAAAGAACCAAGGGCAAGGGAAGACAGTATATTAGAGCAAATACTAAAAGAATATTGCACTTATCCAAATAAGGCTCAGTGATGATTTTTTTTTTTAAAAAAAAAAAGAAAAGAAAAAAAGAGGAAAAAAATCAATAGCTTCATAAATAGTTTCAGGAAGTGTGCAAAACCACACAAAATATGCTATTAAATCCTATTTCACGGGACATGAGGGGTAGCCTGCCAGGATCTGCAAGGCCAAAACAAGTAAACAAAGAAACACATTTTTAAAAAAGTGCCTAAACCAGCTGAAGTGACAGCAGAAATAAATCTATTTTTTGCATCTTCTTGTTCACCACTGAGGAGCTGATAGAGGTTCTCCCAGGGAAAGACGCCTTTGRGGAAGCTGCGCTACAGGATCATGCGGCGGACAGCACAAGCCTCGACAAGGCACCACGTGCACAGGGCACTTGCCCAAGAGAGCTGAAGCAGCCCCAGGATGGAACAGCTATGCTGAGCAGCACGGCGTGCAGACACTTGCTCTGCACTCTCAGGATTGCATGGACAGAAGATTAAAATAAGCATATAGGTAGGTATGTTTGTATTTGAGTGTGCAGATACACACACACAAACATATATGCACATATGTTTATTATTTTCATGGGAGATAAAGAAAATGAGAGCCTGAAGCAAGGAAATGCCTAAGAACAAGTTAGCTGAGAACATGATTTTTTTTCAGGTTACCAGGCACAGAAGAGTAGAGAACAGCAAAAGGACTTAACAACAGCTAGTTCCTGGGCACTAAGGTAAGAGGTGTAATTCTGGGAACGTAACTTGAGCACAAAGGCCAAGCCATTACAGCCTTCGGAAACAGCCCCTCCCTCTTTTTTTTTTTTAAAAAAAAAAGTAAACCCGATTTCCCATTTCTGTGATTTAAAAATTTGTTTTTTAAGAACATTTTGTGAAGATAAGTACCAAACTGATTCCTGACACAGCTCAGGAAGATAGGAATCTGTGTGTACAGCATATAAATGCAGTGGAAATCAAGGTGGAAAGGAAATCTTTCTATAATTATTTACAATAAGAAAAATATTTTTCTTGAAAGCTGCTACCACACTATCTTCCAATACCACCAATATTCTAGAAAATAAAGATACCAGAAATTATATTATTTTAGTACCTGGTAGTTGCAAATTCCAGAAAGTATCAAGAAAGTGACAACCACAGATATAAAAAAAAAATCCCTTAATTTCAGCCAAATGACCTTGGAGAAGTAGTTGAGCAATTAGAACATAGACACTAAAACACAGGGACATAAATTGCTGACTGGTAAGCAATTAAAATCAGAGCAACAGTGGGTTGGGTGATCAGCTCCCAGGTGTGGAGCAGCTGGCTGAGCCACACCAGCACCACAAGAGTGAGTGGATGCCACACAGCAGGGTCTCAAAGTTCAGGAAAAGACAAAAATGCGGGAAAATCCAAACTCAATTCCTTGTAACTTCATCCTAAACAGTTCAATAGAGATGCAATGCTGAAAATAATGCAGTATTAAGTCAAATTTCTTAGTGGAGCAGTTGGCAAGAGATCGTACTGCTTTTCTCAAGTGTGTCGGGGAAGGTTAATACGACAGCAAACAACGCTACCAAGTGGAGGCTGAGGCTAACGCAAGTCATGCAGCATGAATCTAAACAGCTGTAGTGCTGTGAAGGTATTCTGTAGGAGCCTATTCATTTATGCTTATATATAGCCAAATCAACACATTTATGTGAATATTTATAAAATATCTATACATAAAGTACATATATAAACATACAGCTCTGAGTTGGCTTGGCCAGGCAGAGTGGGAGCGATGTCATTTTCCAGTCATAATCAAATCAACCACGAAACCACTGGTGGCAGAAAATGAAGCCTAAGAAATCATGAGCAATAGGGACATAACAAGAAAGATCCTTCTATTTTTTGAGGTCAAGAGACAGGAAGCCACTTGCGTTCAAGGAACGAAAGGGTTGGATCCTGCTCAAACACACAAGTGAGCTCAAGAGACCATTACAGAGCTGCAGGGGGAGACGTCTTCCAGAGCAGACACCAAGCCCCAATCTCAAAGAGGACACCTCTGATTTTCAAAACTTTTAAAAATTTGTCCTGAACAAGATCTGTAGTGACTACAGTATCAACGAGAGCCTCTGCAGAAAACAGTATTACAATGCAGAARAGATATTCAAATGTAAAAGCCAACAGGAAGCCATCAATGCAACACATACCCRTCCTCAACGTCTTTTGGAGTCCAAACGGTTGTATGTGGTATGGGACAATTTGTCCAAAGGGGAGCAAATGCAAACAGAGCTACCTGGCAGCTTCACCCCTCTTGACTAGGGATCTCAGGAATTTCAGCATTCAGATTTTTCCCCGCTTTCCACTGTATTTTAGGAAACCTATGAACAGTTTTGGAGCAAACACACCCAACCAGTATTCTACATAAAGTACCATCAGTTCACAGCAAAACAGTAGTCTTCACTGTTATTAAGCCGTTGCTTTAGAAGACGCTCCCAAGCTTTTGGCACATCAATTCTGTACGCTGTATTAGAAAAATTCACTACCAAAACACCATAACATTCTCTAAGATACCACCTATTGCAAAGCCAAAGCTAAACAAAACACAAAGACTAGTATGTTTTTTTGAAGGTCTAACATCCAAAGAATCTTTCTGGAGACATTTATATTCAGGAAGCTTCTTAAAGATGATGCTGGCACTATTACTGCTGCCACACAAAGCTGCCAGCAATATTTACTGTCACTATTAACAGGCCCAGGAAATGCAATTAGTGGCCACTGACACATCACAACAGRGACCACTGCACTACAGCAGTTTGCTATAAGAGTACTAAAAGTCACTGTCCATGGTCATGAAAATCTGATGACAAGGGGGCACCTAATAGGAATCTTTTTCTAACAGAAGGTAGAGAAATTTATTACTTCTATTTTTTATTTTTTCATTGTTAAACAACCCCAAATAATACCAGAAGCTCTGCAAATAAAGACATGGCCATTTAAAAGAGCATATAAAACCATATTGTAAAATTATTAAATGCAAGTCCTTTCTTTCAAGCACTAGCATATGGATGAGAAAGGAAGGTTCCCATCCCCAACATCAGTCAGGAAAATACTGAGCAATGCTCCATACTCTTCTTTGAACACTGCTGGTTCTGTGCACCTGGAACTCAGGAAGCTACCAGAGTTTATCACTGGTACTTTATAAAAAAAAAAAAAAAAAAAAAATCCCTTGGCTGTCTGTGGTACAAAATAACATTAAGTGTGCTATTTTTTCATGTCGTGGCCCAGAAGGCAGCTACACTCACTAGAGCACCCTGGCTTGTCAGGGAGTCTCACGGCATTATAGGAGGCACCGGCAGAAAAAAGTGAATATTTATCAGCTGCAAATGTCACCAACTGACAGACAGACACTACAATAGCGTAAGCTCGGAGCCTTCCCTGTAAGGAGAGCTCTTTGTTCTTAGCAGGCAGCTCAGAATCCCAAGCAGAAGCCAGAAAAAGCACAGACATGGTGATAAATTATTTAAATATCCTTATTAGAGTCAGCCTACACACGATCTGACCAACTGATAGATTTTGCAGGCTATTAATCCATTTTACCACCAAACATGCTGTTTTGAGGACYTCACATGTTTGAGTGTTGTTCCCCTTCCCCAGCCTAGTTCTTATTATTCTTGCATAGTCCAAGTTCTCTGTATGAGAAAATAAATCCTTGAGCAAGTCTGCCATACATGAAACATCCTCAACACTCCTTCAAAAGCTACTGACCTACACATAAATCCAGACAGCCTGCAACTTTCTCCATCAGTTAACATAGTTACATATATACACATACTCATATATTATTTTTAATTATATGTATTTTATATAAATACATGTTAAGTCTTGGAAGAAAAAGCATTCCAATAAATATTACAAGGCTTCTGTGACTTGTGATATCCAGAATTTGAATACAGAATCTGACTGTTACTCACAAATACAGAGAAATGGTCTTTTTTGATCTAATGTAATTAAGCAGCTGAAGAAACAGGAGTTGCCAGAAGTTGAGCAAGAGCCAAGAGTAAAGCATGAGTGAGGAGTCTGGCAGAGGCTCCTGAGGACAGGAAGCATTCGCCAACAACACAGCAAACGTGTTGATTCAATCCTTAGCTCTGTTGGTATCTAACACACAGTGCATTTATGCTAAATAGCCATAATACTTTCAGAAATCATTAATATCATACCAGAGAGCACACAGTCATATATTTAATCCTGTCATGCTGCTTTGATGCAGAAATAGCCAAAACGCCATGAAGAGGAGGAACTGAAACCACGTCTAGCACAGAAGGCAATTTTACCTTCAAGTAGTTAAGATACCTACGATAAACCAAGAGTTTACTGCTAAAATTGATCTATGTAAGATCTTGTGATTATATATTTGGATTATAACAGGTTCAAAAACTTTCTCACGAGAGCACACACTACTCTGTCAGGTCATACGTGCTCGTGACGCTTGGCAGCAGGAAACACGTTCTCAAGGGCTAACTACAGGAAATACAACCTATGACAGGGGGAAAAAGAAAAAACGGCAGCACCAGGAAAGAATGATTTATCTAACTTGAGAGAATTTGCACTCGCTTTGCTGTGAAGATAAGCAAGAGATGGGAAAAGCCCGAGTGAACAGCACAAGCATCAGGCTCAATTACAAAATCAAGTACTTTTTCCAGAAGCCAACAGGCCATAGCCAAGTAGGTCACTCATTTTGTCCTCTGAAAGGCAAAGCAGGATGCTACTTGAACACATTAGGAGCAACACGAAGATAAATCTATCAAAAGTTTTTCATACATAGTTAGTAAGCAGACAGTCACTGTAATTTAAAACCTGGTATTCGCTGTCTGAACATCTTCACAGAAAAAGTTTATGAGCAAAATTGTTAATAGCTGTGTTAACTTGTGCTGTTTCTCAAGTAAAATTTGTCAGGTAAGTTTTCTTAGGCAACAAATGTTTTTCTTGTTTGCAATTCCCTAGGAGATGCTCTGTATTCATATGCAATGAGCATTCAAAGACTTCAGTAATTTTAGTGACATTACCCGTTTCATGTTGCATCTTTTAATGTAGACTTGTAGGGTTTTCTCTACCTACTTGCAAGATGGACTCCTCCTTAACCAAGTTCACTTCATATTATCATGTTACTAAAAGCTATCTTCAGTTTCTTACTGTTTTTAAGGACTACATTAAGACTTGAATTTAAGTAAACATAGTGCTGCATCTCCCTAGCTTAGTAAAAGTTGTGCCTAAAATAAGTGTAGGGGCAGACAAGTTGTCAGTGTAGAAGTTTCATCTAGAAAGCTCGATCTACCTTGCATGTAATCTACCTTGCAGATAATGAAACAGGAATCACACATACACACACAGCAAAAAATGACAGCTTCCTCCCTTCTCACATTCCCCAAAAGACTTGCTTCTTTCTCAACAATGAAATTTTTAAGGACTTCTGATCTTAAGTCATAACTTAGGGTTATTTTTAAGGAAGAATTTTCCAAAGGAAATATTTCTTATTTTACTGTTCAGTCTAGGTAGATGCATGGTAAAAACTGGAGTATTAAGGGAAAACTAGGCTTGTTTAAAAAGAGCAGTATGTCCTGGTTTAACGAAAACTCTAACATAAAGGTGAAATTATGTGAGCAATTGTTGGGTGGAGGCAGCTGTCCATGTCTCACTGCCTCAGAAATACCCAAAAGCTAAACCACAGCTACTGACAAGGGCTCTGCGAACCCCCACCAAAGCTCAAGCATTATCTGGCCAAATAGCGCTTGTACCAAACAATTCCTAAAACTTCTACAACTTAAACATTTACAAGACCATTATGGGGACTGTGGGAACAAGGGCAACAAGTTCCTGCAACAAATCACATGCACACAACCCTATCTTCCAATACAAGACATAATTTAACTGAAGAGTTGAAACATTTGTTTCTCCCCCATTACTGGGCTAGTCATTCACTCTTGGCTCCTGCCAATGCACAGATAGCTTTAAGTCTGTTTAAAAAGTATACATAATGAAGGTGCTGCTTTGTTTTTAATATACCTTGATACACAAAAGCCTCRGAAATAGAGCAGGGAGGAAGGAAATCAGACAGCACTGAACAACAACAGCAGAGGAGAAAGAAAACCAATATTCTTTCTACTTCAACCTCTTTAAAGATGCAGCTCCTTGGAAAATAAGTGACACATATGAAATTACTCAGACCTGCTTACTTATTTAGCAGCTTTTTCTTTCTTTTGGGTCTTCAGAGCTCAGGCAGAACAATTCCATTTCAACACAGTAATAGGAATACACTAAATTCTAAATGGATACTAAAATTCACAAACCACAAAGCCATCAAATCTTGTATGACAAAAAGCTATGCTCAGAAACAGCAACCTTAAATTAAATGAGAAACACTGCATATAAAGGTGTCTGAAACTATCTTGGAAATATTATTTAGCTGTACTTAAAAAAGAAAACTTTGAAGTAGTTCTTCCAAAAGAGAATAGATTCTTTACTGCCTTCCTGTAAGGACTTCTAAGGAGCAACTTYTATGTGCTGTGCTCTTCCTCCTGTACTCATTGCAATAACACGATTTTTCTTGTAGTTGAACCATCCTTCAGGAAATAAGTAGTTCACTGGTTATAGCAACATGAAAGCATTACTACAAAAACAAAGAGACCTRCATTTCCGTCCATGAGCTCTGCAATAACCAAAGAAAAATAATCAAAAATCAAAATTAAGAAAAAACTCAGATCTGTATCCCATTAAAAAACAGAATGATCTATAATCAATTATTTTTTAAAACAGAAGACAAAGACAGGTTAACCCAGGAGTTCCTATCTCTTCATTTACTGAGCACGGTCAAAATACTGACTTTGTTGGACATTAATTTAAATGATGCTGACTTCAAGTATTAATCCCATGAAACTTCAGGATGGGAATACTCATTCCTGCTTCTGTCAACAAAACATCCTTTTGTATCTACAATTTACTTGATTGTGATGTGACAAAGAAACTAATTGCTATTAGCAAGTCTCATAAGAAAAACAAACACACAGTATTTTATAAAATGAAATGGCTAGATCCCAAGAGAAACCCCAAGACCTCCAGACATTAAACTGCATGCCACTAGTAAGTGAGATTTAAACAGTTTTAGTGGAACTACAATTTCAGTACAATGCCAGGATGCTCTGGACAGGGTTTGAATAATTTAGCAATGTTAGTTAAATTAATAAGCATCCAAATCCAATCGAGTGCAAGCCCTGCTTATATACAAAAATTTGGTCCCAAAGAGCTTAATATGAATTGTACTCAGCCTAAAAGAAAGAAGTGGGGAGCACAGCTTTGGGAACACTCAATTGACTGAGTTCAGGCATGTCTTGGGAACAACCTTTGGAATACTCTCCACAGTGATTTTTTAACAAAAGCATTTCCAAAATGTAGTTTTAGAAGATTCATAATTGCTTTTCCAGAGGCACAAATAGGAGTTGCCGTGTTTCATACACTTATACCTAAGGTCAGACAAGACCAAAGGCCAAAGCAGTCTCCACCCCTCCAAACCTACAAAAGCCCTACAGAAGAACATCACTTGTCAAACTATTTGATGCAGTTAAAGGCTAGGATACCTTCCTGAATTAATTCCTATTCAGACTTTTTTCAAGACAATATGATCTAGCATAATCTCTATTTAAGGATTGCCAGTGATAAGTCATCTAAAACTGAATTCATCTAATTTCAGAATCACCTAGCAGATTTCATCCTACATCTGCTGACCCTCCCTTATCACATCCCTCCTGTGCTACATGCAGACACTTTTCTGTCAATGACTTGACTTCTCCCTTTCCCTTTAAATAAGTGAGAAGCCAAAAAGAGCAAGAAAATAGGTCCTTGTAAATCAAAACTAGAGACACATTATCATGATCCTTCCTMAGAAGCAGCCACAAGAACTGCACGCAGTATTCCAGAAGAATTCTGCGACGGATATGAAATAACCTCTCTCCCAACTCCTCCATTGCATATTGTTATGGATAAATTCAAGGACCTTGCTCGCTCTTATTAGCACAATAGCATGCAGCTAGGTACAAGCTGGAAGCCCAGCAATCACAGAGGCACAGCTTTCGCCACTTTTCTTCCCCTCCCCCCCCCCAAAGAAACAGCTTTCTGAAAGCCCAACGCTCTTTGTTTCCAGGTAGATCACTTTGAATTTGGTTGCACTTGCATGAAAACGATCTGTTTCTAATAAGCATATGACCAAAGGCCAAAGGTATTTTTTTTTCCCCTCCTATATCAACTGAGTGCCCTTTTTATCACTTTCCAAGTCATTTTATCTTCTGGAAGCTTTATCAAAAAATTGCATATTTTTTCCAAGCCAGTAGTAAAAAAAAAAAACCACAAACAAAAAAAAACAAACCCACAAAAAAAAACTCCTGCATTAGAACAATTTCCTGTAACCCATTAAACATATATCACTTAAAGGGCCAATTAACAAATGGAAGTCTCTATAGACAATCAGATGCAAGACCTACATAACCTGTGGACCAAAGATTCCCATCCCATGCAAAATCTCTCTTAGCAACTTGCAGGTCTCCTTATTTTTCTCAAAGGCAGTCAACATTTTTGGCAGTATTAGCCTAGATCCAAAGATAAAATTCTCTCACTGTCCTCACAGCCCTGAATACAATTTTTCCCCAAGGAAAAAGCATGGTTACCAGCCATGGCTTAACACGATTGTTAACCTGCACTGACTGAACCAAAATCTCTTGTGGTTAATGGTTATTTGCCTTCCAGTGGAGAAGCAGAGCTAGAGCAGAGCACCAGTGAGCCAGATTCATCGAGAAATGTCTATGCTGGCAAGTCTGATCTTGCCATTTTATCTTCTCCTGAACCAAAAGCATCTGTCTTCATCTTGCAAAACGTGAAAATTCTCAGAGCTGCAACTTACAGCATATTTAAATCCATAAATGGATAGAGAAATACCTACTGCCTACTGCACTGAAATTCCATGCTGCACTGCAATGGATGAAAAATGCAGCCTTTGAAGAAAAATCTTTACCAATTGCCCAACTTCTCTATAGAAGAAACTATAGAGACTTGACTGATAGGCCGTTTCCTCACAGTACTGCAAATAGAAGAACAATCTGTTTCCATGCTAAAAGCAAAACATTACTAGTTTTGGTGATAAAACTATATGGTTAAGTTTCTAATGGCGGGAAAGTAAAATGRGATTCAGCATAGAAATGTTGCAGCTCGTTTAACTGAGTAAAGCAACGATATCTCACTGAAAAGATACAGCAGAAATGAAGAATGGAATCAAAACCCCACATTCTGAATTAAAATTTAAATATAAATCAGAAGCTGGCAAATCATGATATAAACCTGCGATCATCTTGCTGTTAGTTCTTACCCTAGAGAAAGTATGTTATTTAATGAGTGGAAAAAAATGCAATCAATTAAGTGTGAACCTCTCGGCTCGTCTTAAATTATGCGTAGCCAGAAACTACTCCAAGCCTACAGCTATGCGAACAATTATATAGCTTAATAGGACCATTTATTCAGCTTAGGTTTCCATCACTTTTTAGTTGGAAAAGTCAGCAGCAATTAATACCCTTATCTTACTTGTATTTTGCATTATACGGATCTGAGGTTCTGCACATAAATTGGAAATGCGCGTCTGAAATAAGTTAATTTTTAAGTGTCTCTTGTGCCCATGCATGTTTAATGATTTATACTGATAATTTTTTTAACTCCTTCCCATCCTCTCATATTCCACATTTACACGAGACGACTGTCAGAATTCCTGTAGCCCCAGCTCCAAGTCAAGATATTTCACATCTTAGTGGAGCATTAAAAAAAAGAAGAAAGAAAAAAAGAAGAAAGAAAAGAAGAGTCCATGGCCTATTATGTCTCTTGTGCTAAATTTGCCCATCAGTCCAGAAATCCTGAACCTGAGAAACATCCTCCATCGGTATTTTGGATATTTTAGTGTGGRATGGACTGAGGAGGAATTTTTTTTTGATGGCTCACAATCACTACTGCCATTTTAAGGCAGTTGTCTTAAAGGAAAGGCAACGTTTCCAAGGTGCATCTCTGTTTTCAAGGACGCTGCAAGCAGTAGAGCTGCTCCACAGGGCCACAAACAGACCTTAGGAGGTTAAAAAAATTCGGGAAATGACCAGCTGGAACAGATGCAAGGACAKCCAAAGGGGATGGTAGGCAAAGAGGCTCCTTCAGCTTTCAAAGGGCTGCAGTTCTCTTGGGGCACACGCTGAATGTGGAAGAACAAAGAATTAAACTGGGAATGGGAAAGAAGTAAAAAGGGTCCAAGACCATCTGCAGGCTTAAATGAAAACAAAAAACACYTACATACAATCAGTGATTGTATCAAGTCTAAAACAGTCCTAAAGAGAAGTAGTAGATATTCACTTCAAAATGAATTTTAATCAATTTATGAAAGGGATTTTTATTATATTTCTATAAATGATGGGAAAAAATATGCCCGGATTCCTCTGTAGCTACTCAAATACGTACACTTCAAACACAATCTAAAAGTTGCTTTTGGCTACTCTGTGGTGGGTTTTTTTTTTTCTTAGACATTTGGTTGTGGAGGAAGCAGGGAGGCAAAGTCACCTACAGTTTTTTTTTTTTTTAAATAAGGTCCTTAATTAATACTGCATTTAGAATAGAAAAAAAAAACCCTAAAGTACTAAGTTTTGTGCAAAAGCAGAGTTTGCAATATAAATCTGATTTTAACCCAGTTTCAGGCTACAAGAGGGGAGAAGAAATACCAAGACTYTTCCTGTCTGAAGTATAGCAATTACTTAAAGAGTTTTCCACACAGTGCAAAATGCTGTTCCCTAGTTTGCAAGTGAAATGGTAGCAGGTATCCAAAACAACAGAACTAATTAAAGCCCAGACAAGCTTAGACTTGAGCAAGAGGTAGATGTGCAACCACGGAGCACCCGGGCTCTCCAGAGGGGCAAAGATTCAGGTTTAATTACACCCATTACAAGTTCTTTATGAGAACATATCCCACATGCAACACCTTCCTCCGTTGCAGCCAAATATGACACAGCAGAAAGAGCCAACCCACCTCCTCCCAGGACCCGGCCTTTCCTGTACTAGAAAGATGCTCAGCAGTATTCCAGCAATTACACAGCTGCACGAGCCAAGCAAACACCACAAGCTCATCAGTAAAGCGATTGCAACCCTTCTTTTCCCCAGGACCATGGCCARAAATATTCTGAGCAGATAACAAAAATGCCCCCAAATCCTCCCTGCTAGCCCCAACAGGTAGCAGCCACAAATCTACATTTTTCCCCTATTTTTTTCCTAGTTCAGATTCATCAGAGACTGAATCTGTTTATACTTCAATCAAACAGAAATACGTAAGCTTAATAAGATAACTGCATAACTAGAAACCTCAGAGTATGCCTGTGCTTTCATATGAAATAGTAAGCAGTACTTAAATGCAAGTGTAAGAAAACAGTACCTAGGAATGAATTAGTTACATATGTAACATTAAAGACACTATTTTACATGCTGAATTACAGCAACACTGTTACAAGTGACCTCATTTAAGAGAAACAGATAAAGGGTTAAATGTGCTCATTCTGAACAGCAAAAGCTACAGAGATATCAAGTGAAGTAACCTATGTGAGAGGGGATTTTCAGAAGGACCCACCAAACAGAATCACTAAAACTGCTCAGGTTTTTTCCACAACAGATAAATAGAAAGTTCAGCCAAACGACACGCACCATCCTCAGACACGACAGGTATAACAAAAGGAAGAGAAATAATTCTCCAAGTCTAAACCTCTTCAATTCTAGCATGAGCAGAACTCTTATTTAACAACTAGACTTGGGAACAGTCAGCAAAATCCCTGAGGAATAGACAGCAACAAGGCTTTTCCAAACGTCAGAACTGCATTCAGACTTATGTCTGTAACAAATCACTAAAATACAAAATAAATTACAGGTTAAACTAATATCTCTATTAGAGCACCTCAGTTCTTTCACCTCATTATCCAAGAACTGCTCAGTTCTAGACACTCATTGTACACTACACACATTAAACCATGAATTAAATTCTTCACGGACACGTGAAACACCCTACTGAAGCAGAACACATCACATCCTTTAGTCACCACTATGGGAAGGACAAAAAATTTACTCTGCTAATTGAGCAACTACGTACAGCTTGAAGACCTTTAACCTAAGCACATCTGCTTTCCTGATGCTGCTTCAGAAGCTTAGATGAGATAGTCCAGAGAGTTAATTCATCCAAAGCTAGAAAAACCCTCCGGAGGTAGTTTAAGAGTGAAGGAAGGAAGAGCAACAAGGATGTCAATGGACAGATTAGAAATAATAATGAAAAATGGCATTACCAAAGCCCTATTCTTATATATTCTTTGACCCAAAGATACAAGGGTTATACCTTGGCACTAAGCCAAACTAGATCTGGGCTAGACTTGTAGAAACAGTTGTTTATATTTCCTCTGCCGAAGATGATCATTAGGAAGGTATCCCATGCATCCAGACATCCATATAAACCCTTTGTGCATCTCCTTTTTTCCTCTCTTTTATGAGGGATAAGCAGGATAAGGCTAAGCTGAAACTCTGCTGAGACTTGCAATTCTCAKGTCTTTGTGGGGATCCATGCAGAGAAACTGCTGAAGATAAAAGCGGGTGGGTAACCAAAGGGAAAGCCAAACTCTCCACAGGGCAAGCCCTCTCCACATCCCTAGTTGCCTAGGGATGCAACTGCCATTCACCCTGAGGGCAGCCACCATTCATCACAACTGCATCTGCTCTACTGATAAGTAAACTTTACAGTGCAATGAGAAGGAAGGATAACTTATCTGATACGAGGTCATCAGATTTGCTGTCATCACTGCCACAAGGAAGCAAAGAAGTGGCTGCCTGCAGCTGCTTCTGAGAAGTCCTAGTACTCCAGCTATCACATATAACCAACAGGCCAAAGTGCAGTATCTCCAGAGTGTCACAGAAAGATGCTCTATGTCAATCCAGCCCATTCACTGTGGAATACCGCTGCTCATCCACATAGGTACCAAGTACACCACTAAGTGCAGTGCATGGAGCAGAAGCAGTTACAGCTCTCTGCACAAAGCAGGGAGTGAAAGAGCAAAATGTTCACAGTCAACCGATCACATAACTCAGACAATTCATCTCACAGATAGTCCCATGTCAATGAGCATGGCACCAGGCGACAGATTTGACTTTCACTGATCACRCAATGGTAAACAAAAACACAACAGATTTCAAACAATGAATGAGTAAAAGTTACCTTTCCCAGTCACTAACTTGAGTTAAACTGTCAAGAGTCCAAAGACCACAAGTCAGGGCAACTTGAAGAAGAGTCTAAAGGCTACAGAATGTGGTTATCCAAACAAATCTCAAAAGAGACTGTAATTCAGTCCATCTGTTTTAGAGGTTGTATACTAGCACACAAAGAACAACTGAAGGATCTAAACTTTTACTACATAACCAAGATTATGATCAATTGTACAAGGATTCTTATCCAATGGGAATACTAACAGGAGGAKGTCACAGATGCTTCATGGAGACAAGAGGAGAAAAAGTGTTATGTCTTTCATATAAAATATATAAATATCAGAAATGCATAGACAAAGATACTGGAAGTTTTATTTCTTAAATAAATGACAATAAAGATACAAATACATTCAAGTAAACAAAACATGGCAAGAGAATATACACTACATAGTCAGGAGAATACAGATTACATCAACTCTCTATCAGCTCCAAGGAACACAGAGAAAGTCACATGGCAAGAGAATACAGGTAACAAAAAGGTACAAAATGTAGTAATTCTCACCAAAGTTTGAGGCTACTAGGAAAACATTCTGCAAAAACATTACTAACAACAAGAATCAGTCAATTATTCAAAGAAGAGGGAAGACAGAATCATGAAAAGAGTCTTCTCTAGAAGAATCAACTACAATCAGGTTACTGGCACAATTAAAGTAAAAATATCTACCCACACTAAGCTGAGTATTGGAACAGCCATGCCAATTTTTTTTTTAATATAGTTAAATCTCATGATATTCYGTGAAAATTGCTCAAGAGTCCTCTCAGCCACTTCAAAGAAACAGAATCAATATCCCTCTCTCTGAAAATTCATTGCTATTTTCAAAAACTTGGAAAAAGATGAACAGAGTCACTTTCCTTGACCAGACACACACATGGCCATCTCCCTCTGCCCTTCCCAAAACATGAGGAAGAAGAAAGGCAGAAAAAAAAAGGCAATAACATCTCTGTTGGCTCAAATTTCTGAAAAAAACTAAAACATATTCAAGCAAGTATTTTTAAGTACTTGGAAGATATAGAGAGGAGGAGTAGCCAGCATGGCTTTGTCACAAACAAGCTATGTCAAACTACTGTGACTTTCTTCCATGAGTGAGTTTCACTGCGGAGGTGGTAACTTCAGTAAGCCTGTCAAAAACCYTACTCATGGGACACCCTCACAGCCAAACTGAAAAACAAGGTCTAGATAAATCTACTATGAGTTTCCACATAGGTTTAAGTGACTACATGCAAAAGAGGAGTCAACAAGGTCATCCCTTTGGAAAAAAAGGCTAATGCTACATTGGGATGTAAAGCATTATGTGACACATGATATAATCCTTCCGTCTAATGTTACACTGTTAAGTCTTGGAGAACTGCAACTCATTCTGAGCACAGTTCTTCAGGCCAGATATAAACCAAGTGGAGTAAAGCCACAGGAGAACGACTATCAGATCTAGACAGCATGACCTACCAGGAAAGGCTGGAACAACCAGGGAAACTGAGCTAACCGATCGGAATATGGGGAGAAGGAACAGTCAGTTCTGTGTCCACAGCAAAAAGGCTGAGCAATAAAGCGTTCAAATTGCAGCACGYGAGATGCAGGCCATACAGTAGAAAATTAACAGCAAGGTATCCAAGGACAAAAATAGGCTGCCCAGGGAGTCTCTCTCCATGAGGTCATGATGAGAGCAGCTCAGACAAACAGCTGACCAAAGTATAACCAACCCTGTGTCCACTGGCAAGGAGGGGAACAGACAAGCAAGATAACTTCAAGGTTCATTCCATCCTTGTCTTTTAAGATTTTACAACATTGATAAGAGATGCTGGAATATTATGTTCATTTCTGGTATCAAACTAAGAGATAGGTACTAAGTTGCAAGAGGAGCCACAAGAACAACTCCAGAGACAGAGCACACACTTGCAGTGATGGAGAGCTTTGATTAGGAAACAGCAAGCAGAGGGGTAATTCGGTTATAGTAAAGAAGTACTTTTGCAAGAAAAACAGCAGGCTCTAAAAAGACACTTAAAAGTAAAATAAAAAAAGCAACAACTGCTACTCATCCATACCACTCAACAATGACATCTTTGCTACAGGTGAAATTAAGGACAAGTATTTCAGTCAGATTGCAGAGAAGCATTTTTACACAGAGTACGCAACTATCAGACTAGCAGCGAGTCTGTCTATCTGGCTATAATGAGATTTATAAAGTAAAGCACACAGAGTTAAAATTATTATGGTTATGAGCAGTCCTGTAAAAGGTGGATCCTGGCATTTATTCTGCTTTCTAGACTGCAATTGTAAAAATACCCACCTTAAGGTACATGAATGGTATTTTTCCAGAAAAATCATCCATCTTTTCAAAGTATCAAGGTAGATATTTACTAGCACTGATGTGCACTGGCATTTTAAGAGGCAATAAAGAGCTCTATCATCAGTAAAATATACTTAAGACTATGAGGAGAAAATAAGGCCACAGTTCAGCTTCTTGGTAGCTGCCCAACTCCTAACACATCACTGTGCTCAGATTGGCTGTCTGGCTCTGTGCCCTGCTATCACCAGTATCTCTCCTAAATGCCAAACAAATGAAAGGGTGATTGGAAAGATGGAAAAAAAGACAACTTCTCTGCACATGAAGTCGTAGCAGGAAACTTAGCATTGTGTTTTATGCTTCTGCCACCTCTGTCTTCTCAAGGGAATACACTATCCAGTGTAACTTCATTACAAATAGAGCAAAAAGGAGGTTGGCGCTCTAGGAAGAGAAGAGCTACTCTGTCATCTCTAGTTGAGAATCTTCACTGCTCCTGGTTGCTGGTGTTGATCAAGATGTTACAAGGACAGGAGGAATCACAACCGAACATAGAGGGGCAGACACAGCAGTTGCCAGGGCACCTTCCTGCAGTAATCACTGTTACCTGCGGTATGGCCTTTCTGTCAAAGCCGAGCAACCCTCCCTAAGACGGAGGCCTACAAAATAAGAGAAAAACCAAGTGCAACACTTCCCTGACCACGTACGCACTCCACCCACACAATTCCTGTGCTCATCCAAACTCTGAAACAGTCTCACAAAATACTCATTTATGCAGAAGAGATGAAGGCAAGGACATCAAGAACYAAAAACCAGCTAGCCAAAAGACCGAAAGCCTTTAAAACACCCACAGAGCCAGAAGCCTTTCCATCAACTTTTGGAAGTAGTGATTGAATTCATACGAACACAAGAAAAAACCCACAAACTTATATTTAACTCAGAAATGTTGTTACCCAAGCAAACTACACAAGAGTGTATGTGTGGCAGCAGAATCTATGTGACAGGACAATACAAGAAAAGCAGAACAGTGAAGACAAAAAACTTCCTGCTTTAAAAAAAGGGGGGGAAATACATAAGATAATTTTCTACGGTTGCTTTGTGACTCATCAGAAGAATTCAATCCTAATATGGGTAAAAAAACAATTAAAATATAAAAACTCAATTATTCTGGAAAGGATTATTTAATTTTAGGGCATGCTGTAACACACAGGAGCCAAGACAGGATTCTTTGGTGGGGAGGGAAACCCCCATGATGGGAATGTTGATTTTTTCGGGATTATTAGAAACCTTAACCAGCTTGTGAATATCTTTGAGGGATGTTTTTACTATCTTCAGCATGAGGGAGGTTTAACACTCTAGGCTTTAACACAGACTATCACAGATTTTCAGCTTAGTTGCCAAATTGTCAGAAATACCTTTTTGACAGAGAGAATAAGCCAAGTTCATTAACAGGTAACCTTATTAGCAGCAACCAGCTGGCTTAAAAACTAAAGCATGGCTTCAAAGTTAGACAGATCCTCACTTAATATTATTAATCAAAAGGCAAGCACACATTCAAATGCATATGTTCAGTCTCTTTTTAATGAAAAAAAAAAAAAAAA